>JAJOOO010002100.1:0-34916 GCA_029582685.1 Solanum piurae
TAAAAGATGACAGCTCTATGATTTCAGCCAGTCATACAAATGAGGAAGATAATATCTCATGCCCTGCTGGAGAAGGACAAGAAGTTGATGATGACGAAGAAGACATTGAAGTCATTATGCAGAGATATAAAAAAGAAATAGAAGAAATGGAAGAATCCTCCACGTCTGCAAAAGAGGCAAAAGGAAAAAACAAAATACAGTCATAAAGGTGAAGACGACAAAACAACTTTTATAAAGTAAAGGGAAAGCTGCTTTTATAAAGTAGAATAAAGTCGACCTTTAATAAAGAAAAGGTCTTTAACTATTTAGGCCACTAGGTTTGCCGGCCATTTGTTTTTGTTTGATTCCTTTTGTTTCCCCCTTCTCATCTATATAAGAGAAGGATTAGTTTACTTTAGAGGTATCGAAAAAAAAAACCCTCTCTCTCTCTCACTCCCTTTGTAATATTTTGGTATTGAATAAAAATTTGGAAATTCGGTTTGGTACAAAAGTTAAGCGTTCCAAGGTATTACTATTTTCTTCTCTTTATTTATTTGATTATTCAAGCCTTATGATAGGCTAAATTATCGTGTAGAACTTTAACATACTAGGCTAATATAATGGATGGCTAGTTATTCTATGAATATAGTTTGAACGATCAAATGTAAGGTCAGATATAGATAAACCATTCAGGCTAATAAAAATCGCTGAAGAAATTCGTTGGATTACATGTTGGATTACCCATGTGAAGGGCGGACCCGGAGAGTAAGGATTTTTAGAAACCTAGACAAGATTTATTTATGTTATAAAGGTTCCTTATGCTTGATTGATCGATCCGTTTTTATTTGGTATCAGAGCCATGTATTATATTAGTTATAGGTGTTTTAGTTCTACACACCCTGTTTTTAATGAATATCATTAAAAGAAAGAGTACTGTTAAAAACAGTAAGAAAGAGGAGTATGATATACCCCAACACCTAGATCTGCTTAATAGATGGACCATTCCTAAGATTGCACCTAGAATCATATATCAGATGGGAGCATTTGAGAAATTAGGTCTCAAACAAGTAGTCAAGACTACTGAAGAAACTATTACTATTGATAGTGAGAACGAGACTTTTAGATTATTATCTGAAAATGATTTATCCCCTTATAGGAATAATTATAGATTTATGCATATTGGTTTAGTACATGTGGCTTTTAAACCCCTCACTTTGCGTGGTCTTCCTGAGAGTTTCATAGCAGCTCTCCGTGACGAAAGAAATTATAACTGAAAAAAATCTCTTATAGGAACCATTCAAACTAGTCTAGCTTATGGACCTGTTTATTTTAATGTCTATCCTAACTTACAGATTTCTTTACAAGATGATAACTCTTTAAGTGTTCTTATGCTTAATGTTAAACTTAATGGTTATGATTATATACATGGTACTGAGGTTATTTGCATTTGTTATAGGATTTATTATAAATTGCTTCACACTTTAAATCCAATGTGCAAAATGTTTGATTTTAAAAATGAAACTATTTTAATAGAAACTAATTTTGATAAATTTAAAGTTGTCACTAGAAGGCCGATTAAGTGGGAAGAAATTGGTTTCACAGCTTGAAGGACCTTATCTCTTTGTTTAAGATTGAGGTAATTGTCCCACCAACCTTTTAACTGGCCTGTGAAACCTGCAGTAATCATATCTGCAATAGTCTTATCATTATTTTTGTTTGTCTTACAAATAGTGCTATACATCAACATCCTATGCATTGTAGTATAGATTTGTCTGTCAGTATAACCATCTATGTTCCATTCATAGATTTCCTTGCCATTATAACTATTAGTTATAATATGCTCATGTTCTTCTAATAAGACATCCCGAGGAGTCGGTCTAGGATAGTAGAACATCCTTTGGACAGGTTTTCTAGCATACCTTTCTGAGATTTTATTAATCTCATTACTATGGCTGGGTTCTCCTTCTATAAAATTCTCCATGTTAATAGGTTGAGCTCTGCTTCCTTTAAACTTCTTTTCAAGAAAGTTTTCAAGCTCCGAGTAATCCTTAATCTTGAAATCCTCAATATCAGGTGGAGGCTGAAGGCTGTTATGCACAATCTTTTCCTTACCTTTAGATTTTGTAGGTAATAAGGAAATCAATTTGTCAACTTTCTCATGCAAAGAGATAATATGCTCTCCTAAAATGCTTATATAAATATTGGCATAATTTTGCTGTTTTATAATAGCATTCACATGATTCACAGTCATTAGAGCCATATCATTCTCAAATAATTTTGAAAAAGCATTAAAATTTACAACCTTTTCATTTTTATTGATCTGGAAAAATTGTTGAGGGGGAAAAACAGATTTAGTAATTTCTCCATTGCTTAAAGTAAAATCTCTTTCAAGCATAGAAATATAATTATGCACATGCTTACACATGAACCAAGGTATAAATGCTATAAGACGATTTATTTCAGAATCTATAATATCTTTATAAAATTCTTCTTGAAATTCAATCTGTTCATTTTTATTAAAATATTTAAAAAATCATTTTCTATCAATTTAAATTAATAGAGTTTGAAAATAAATATAAATATAATATAAATATGATGTAATTTCACTTGATCTGAACCCCACGCTTAGATACAATACACCCCGTCACACACAACTCCATAGTCCAAAGGTAACATAAATGTCGTAGCAAAACCGAAACTGAAAATAATACAGCAAACAAAGTATAGCTCTCAACACCATCAGAGAGAGAGAAAAAACCCACCATTATACACGCATTCGCACACAGTAGAAGGTGAAAAATCATGAAGGAAGAAGCTATAAGCTCTTCCCATGATCCTCAATTGCCGCCCAAATCATCGTCTCCTCCACCTATCCCTACACCTGCTGCTAGGTAAACCCCAAAACCCTAGCTTTTCAACATTTCCCCCAATTTTTTTGATTGCGTTTGTGCTTTGAGCTTCTTGTCTGCTATAGCTTTTAATTTGTCGCTTTAATTTTGTTCTAGGGTTCAAAATTTGAGCAATGCTGTTCGGAATTTTAATCTGTCTGGTTAATTATGAGAACAAAGATTTATAGGTCAACCCCTTTTAAGTCTACTTGCCACTCAGAGAAATTTCTATGTGGAGCATACGCCTGTTCATTAATTTGTTCTCTTAGACTTATATTTTTACTTACTTTGTTCTTTTTTTGTTGTAGAAAGTTATACTCATTTAGAAATGTTACCTGTTTCAAAAAAAGTTATACTCATTTAGAGCTCTGCTTTTCTAGTTGTTGTATTTATTAATTACCTTACTGGTTTGATTCTTGATGCTTCATTCATGTGGGCTGGTGACATTTCTCTGTTTTTTTTTACGCATAAATGGTGAATTCTACAGTTTAGAGTAGTGTAGTATTTGTTTGTCTTAGTATGATTTCCGTGTGATTAACCAGGGTCTGAATAGAGTGGGATGTTTACAAAAGGAAGGTGTAGGCTTTTGTCTATGGGTTTTAAATGAACCCATAACTTCCGTCATGGAGTATAGATATTTATTTAATAAACTATTAAAATACCCTTCGGGGTGGCCCAATGGTTTGGGCTTGGGACTTCCATGTAGGAGGTCTCAAGTTCGAAACCCCTTGCCAGCGAAAGCAAGGGGTTTGCCTTCTGGGTCGAGCTCGTCGCACCGGGCTTGCCTAGTGCGGGTTACCTCTCCTATGTGGTTTGCGAGCTATTGCTAAAAAAATTAAAATCATAACAGGTATATATCTGATTCCATAATTTTAACAGTACAATGAGTTCATTCCATAATTTTAACAGTACAATGAGTTCAATGTTGAGAATATTAAAAGTTGAACCCATTAAATTTAATTACTGCGGGTTTCCCTTGTCATAAAAAAAAACAAAAAAAAACAATTAAAATCATAACAGGTATATATCTGATTCCATAATTTTAACAGTACAATGAGTTCAATGTTGAGAATCTTAAAAGTTGAACCCATTAAATTTAATTACTAGATATGCCTCTGGGTGTCTACAAACTTACAAAGGCTTAATATAGTACAAACCAATTAGTTTGGGATTAAGAAACAGTTGATTTATGTATTGATCTTATTTCTGCATGATATGTGTAGATGGATGGCCTTTTTCACACAAAAATGAAAAAGGTGTAGATTAGAAGACACTAGTCAAAGTTGATTGATGTCCTCCAACATTTTGAATCTGTTAGGTCAGAAGTGAATTAATAATTTAACTTTTTAATGCAGTTCTGTAGGGGCATCATCTCCTGCCGTTCCAATAAATGCTGGGGGCACAGATTGGTTTGCACAAGCACAGGGTTCAAAAGCAGCTTCACTTTCCCGTATTGGTTCACAGCCCATGTGGACTTCAGTGAGCAATAGTGCTGGTGGTTCTGCTCTAGGATCGTCACAACCTTCATGTAGACCATGGGAAAGGGGTGATCTATTGAGGCGTCTGTCCACTTTCCAACCCACAAACTGGCTTGGGAAGCCTAAGGTCTGAATGAAAGATTCCTTTTGCATCATCTCTTAAGATAATTGCATGATCTGTCGAATCCTGCTTTTCCTAACCACAGTACTGCCAAAACCAATATCTGTATGTTTCCATTTCCTGACCTGTTTTGCGTTTATGCTTATTGGGAGCTTGTTGCAGAAATTGCATGACATAGATAAGAGGCACATTGTATGTAAGTTTGTCCTAGGGTTAGGATGTGGTGCATGAGCACAAGGATTTGAATAATTATGTTTAAGATTGTTTTTCTGATGAAGTAAGAAGTTTCAATAAAGGCATCAAGAAGATGCAAACAGATCCACAAAGGATTACAAAAGGTACAGTTAGATCCAATCCAAATCAGTTAGGCTATGCCCAGGAGCTAACAAAATCTAAAAACGGAACTGAGGAATTTGAAGTCATTCGGTGTAATGTAAGAGACATTTGGCTTACAGGGAATGAGTAGGAGTTCACAAACATCTGCAATTCTTCTGTCCATACAACCCAAAATTGTTTGCTGGTATCATCTTCCTGAATTTTATGATGGCTTTACCAACTTTCCATCTGCCCCAACTTCCGATTGCTTTCTTCACGTTTTTAATCATGACCCAACTAAGTCCATACAGCCCAAAAATTGTTTAAGATTGTTAACTAGGCGGCAGTGATGGAGCTACAGCTATAGTGTCCCAAGGGTGGTTCAACAAAAACCCTTCACCGGAAAATTATACCGTGTGTATAGGTCACATACCACTTTATATAAAGATATAATACATTTCAGTTATCGTATTATTTGTTGTTGCTGCTGTTCTTTTCTCCATTATTTTCGTCTTGGCTTCTTCACTAAGGTAGTACTGTATTCCCTTTTCATACCTGCTTTGAAATGCTTTGCTTGAGCCGAGGATCTATCGAGAACAACCTCTATGCCTTCACTAGGTACGGCTAAGGTCTGCGTACACCCCACCCTTCTAAACTCCATTTGTGGGATCACATGGGGTATGTTTTTATTTTGAACTCCCTTGAAACTACTGAGAGAGGTACCCCAGTGGCCAAGGGTGTTCAAAGTGAGGTCGGGTGCACAGGTTTGATCCCGCATTCAGCATTATCCGCCCACTTTTGTTTTCCCAAAACTAAACAAAAGTGGTCTTTTTACCTTGTGTATGAAATGGTCCTAGTTAGTCTGGGGAAGGGGAGAGTAGATGTATACCAAATACAGCCTTCTCTTCGCATTTCTGCATCAAAGCTGTTTACATTTTAGAACCCATGACTATATGTTGTCAAAGGAGCAACTTACTGTTGTTTCAAGGTTCACTCCACATTAAAAAGGTGCATGATTCAATTGGTTCGAACAAATCCTTTAGCACTTTAAACTATTCACATGTGTTTAATGTGATTGTAGCTGTCCCATGACCCACATTGAAAGATAAAAGTATGCTCATTGCAGATGCAAATCCCATAAATAATATAATAAATTGTCGTACCTGTTAATAGGTTTAATTTTTTTTTTTCAATTTCAAAAAAAAAGTTTAAATGTTTTTTTTTTCTAACTATGAATGTGGTGTCCCCTACAATTTCCATTTTCCTTGTGCTTTATCCCGAGGGTTGAACATGACAATGGCAGCCCTTATTGCTTCTTTCCTTTGGTATTTCAATTTCATTTTTTCTTTTCTTATCAAATCATAAATTTTCCATCATGGTGAAGTACATACTTTGCACAACTTCTATACTGCAATTGTTGACGCAGGCTTCAAGTTCACTGGCTTGTGCTAGAAGAGGCTGGGTGAATGTGGATGTTGATACAATCGAGTGTGAAGCTTGTGGTGCTAATCTGAGATTCGTTTCTTCTGCAACATGGACCTCTGATGAAGGTGAATTCTTGTTTTCATTGACTATCAGGCTTTGTTGGTAGGTGTTTTAGTTAAAATTCTGCTTCACTAAGATACTTCTCAGAATGATTGAATTGCTGATGCTAGATATTGTGTTAAATTATTGGAAGGAGTATGACCAGTGCCAAGGAATCTGACATATTATTAATATTGTTTAAGAGGATTCTACAATATGAAGTCTTTCTCATTTTTTGATAGTCACCAGACTGGACAACAGGGAATCTTCGGAATTTTACATTCAGTTGAGTTTTGGTCGTTAGAAGATGGTGTAGTTGGTCAGCAAGAAATCTAAACAAAACAGATAAGAACAAATCTTGACTAACATCCTCAAAATATATCGATGAGATATTTGTGTCTTCTCTTCAGAATTTTTCTATTGTATATTTGAGGGAGGGAGAGTGAGAGCATTGTATATAGAAAATATTGTGGAATCTTGCAAGAATTGTTTCCTTTTCTCTCTTCTCCTACTTTTATTCTTCTAGTTGTTCTCTTTCTTTCTAAGTGCTCTTAAATTCTGCTTATCTCTGTTTTTGCTCTTCTCATTATTTTTCCAGTCTCAGTACAGCTCTAAGGAAGTCGTTTTCTCAACAAAGTATCTCTCCCATATTAGCTCATTCTGTCCCTGATGCGTATAAAGTCCAGCTGTAGGAGCAGTTATTTCCCTAAGTTAATCTTAAATGCAAGATCCAACTTTCAGTTGCATTGAACCCAAGAATCTTTTCTCTGTTGTTTTCTGAGTTATTCATGGTGATACTTCAATGAAACTCCGTTGTGTAAATATCTGGTTAACTTTCTGTTTTGTTTGTTTGGGAATATTTTGCAATATTATTTCCTTTTCATTTTGGATATGTTAGATTCAGCCATTCTGTTATAGGAATGAGGCATTGCTAAAGCCTTTTTCATCGAGGAAAGAGTTCAGTTGGAAGAACTCTTAGGTGGATCGTTAAACATGAATGATCAAGATAATGTGTAGCTTGCTTTCAGCTCTACCTAGGATTTTAGTGCAAGAAACATTCATCATAAGGGCATTACTTGGTTCAGAAAGTAAAATGTATTTTGTATAATACTTACCTGTATTATATGCATACTTACCCTGTCCATTTCTCTTTGAGTTCAGTGTTTAATAATGGGAATTTAAATAATGCTAGTTTGTAAGTTTATTTTGTACTTTAGGAAGCTACATAATTCAACTGTCCGACAATAGCAAATGGACAATTGCAGATTACTCCTTGTTTATCCACCTTTTTGTGCAAAAATCATTTTGTTCATACTTTCCCCCCTTTTCAGTGTGATCTGTTTAGCTCTCCATAGTTTCTGTTAGTGTGGGATAAAGTTGCTGTAATTAACAGTTTGCTTCTGTTCTTATTATTCCTATGCAAGGAAGTGGATATAGTTTTCTGCTAGCCCCCACCCCCAAGTATGTATGAACAGAAGTAGCTGTAGCAGCTTTTGTTGTTGTTTGGATTTATACTAACCAATTTTTTGTGCCAATTATGCTGTAAGAGCAGGACCATACGAACTGTATTCTCGCCTTTTTGCAAAGATAAACCATATTGGAGGGGAAGTACCTAGTTATGCTTGATTCTTTATCATTTATCATTATGATACTTCCTTTTAATGTGTTCGGTTTCTATGATAAACTTTGGTATCATCACTGTGTGTAGTAAAATTGTTGCTTCGCACATTTTGAGTGAACTTTTCTCATCTGTTAGTTATTTTTGATAGCTGATATTGCGGGGGAAGAATTTGCAAAGAAACTTGATGAAGGGCACAAGGCCACTTGTCCTTGGAGAGGAAACAGCTGTGCAGAAAGCTTGGTCCAGTTCCCTCCTACACCACCATCAGCCTTAATTGGTGGTTATAAGGATCGATGTGATGGATTGCTTCAGTTTCCTTCACTTCCAATTGTGGCTGCATCTGCAATTGAGCACATCAAGGTCTCTCGAAGTTCAGAAATTGATCGCCTTCTAGCTCAGTCGCAGGCTTTTGGTGGGATGGAACCCATCTTTAGGTTAGAGATTATGTCAGGAACTGAAACCAACATAGACGATGTCTTCCTTGTATACTCTCGTGTAAGAGACTCAGTTCATTTAAATTGCTTAATATTATCACTTTGTTATTGAGTTCTGAATAAATAGAAATTCTTTGCAATTTAGGCCAATAAGTTGATAAGCCTGTGTGGATGGGAACCGAGATGGCTTCCAAATGTCCAAGACTGTGAAGAACATTCTGCTCAATCAGCTAGGAGTGGGTACTCCATTGGTCCCACAAAATATCACACTTCTCTGCAAGATTTTGGCCATGGAGAAAATGTATTGCCTTCTTCAAAGAAAAAAATTCATAGTAAGAACGAAGCTGTGGGTCCCAGGTCTAAAGGTGAATCTAGGTCACCTTTATTGGATTGTAGTTTGTGTGGAGCCACCGTGAGAATCTGGGACTTCCTCACTGTTGTCCGTCCTGCTTGCTTTGCTCCAAATAGCAACGATATCCCTGAAACAAGCAAGAAAATGGCATTGACACGTGGAGTAAGTGCTGCTAGTGGAATCAGTGGGTGGGTTGCTGCTGATGGTGTGGAAAAGGAGCAGACAGAGGACCTTGATGAGGCTGCAACAAATGAAGTGGGAAGGTCTTTGTCAAATATAGGAGTAGATCTGAATCTCACAATGGCTGGTGGATTATCCTCTTCACAGGTGAACATGGATGCGAGGCCTGAACAATTCCAAGATGTCCATAAACGAAGATATCCAGTTACGGGGCAACCTTCGAGCAGTGAAGTTGGTGGTCAAGCAGCTTCATATGAATCCCGAGGCCCTAGTTCTCGCAAACGAAACTTAGAGGAAGGTGGAAGCACAGTTGACAGGCCACACTTGCCTGTACAACCGGCCGATAGTGTTGAAGGCACTGTGATAGACCGTGACGGAGATGAAGTAAATGATGGTAGTCAGTACTCAGCTGGCCCATCAAAGCGTCCATGCCAGTCTGATGCCTTCGGGACCCACCATACTTCATATGGCAAGGATTCGTCAGGTGCTGGTCCTAGCCTGTCACTTGGTTTTGAGATTGGTACAGGTGTTCACAAAGATGATACCTTTGGCCGAAGACACGAACAGCTAATTGGTGTGCCCTCTACTCGAGACTCAACACATGTTTCATCTGTTATTGCAATGGACACTGTTCACAGTAGAGATGATTCAATGGAAAGTGTTGAGAATCTCCCCGGAGACTTTGATGATGTTGATTTCCCTTCTACATCTATGTTAAGAAGTGCAGACCCAGTGGAAACTTCAGAATTGAACTACAGTAACCAAGCACAACAGAGTACTTGTCCAGCTGTGGTCAGAAGTGCTGGTGAAATGGGTGTTAGTAGCACAAATGATGAAGAAGTCGTGAATGCTGATACCGCCACTGCCAATGTGAGGGATGGCCCTAGCTTTGGGATCAGTGGAGGAAGTATTGGAATGGGTGCTAGTCATGAAGCTGAAATCCATGGGACAGATGCTTCAGTGCACAGAGCAGATAGCGTCGCTGGTGAGGTAGAAGCAGTTGCTGAAATTACTGAAAATCAGGGGCAAACTGGTGAATTTGCTCCAGATCCAGGGCTAATGGGTGACTATGTCCCTGAAGAAGTGGACCGTGGAGATCCTAATGGTGATAGTCAAGATCTGACATCTCGTTCAGTGGGAAGGGCTGATAGTGGCTCAAAAGTTGTTGGCTCCGCCAAAGCAGAATCCATTGAAAGTGGTGAAAAGAATTGTCATGTGCAACCTATGCTCCCGAATAGTCCACACCCTTCTCTTTCTTGCAATGCTGTTGTATGTTCCGTCCATGAAGCATCCAAAGAAGAAGTTACCCAAAATAATGCACCAGCTACTGATGATTGTGGATTCGTTGAGTCAGACTATATGCTTGCAAATGGGACAGGTAACCTTCATGCTTGATTTTCAGGGTATCAGTGTCTACTGTATGTTACTACCTCCCTTCTTTCCCTCAAAAGACTTGTTTGAATGTACGTGCAAAAGCACCTTGTATTGATTAAACAAGTTGCAGCTACATTGGAAAGTTTCTATATTATGGTAAGTATCTCATCTCTCGTTAGATGCTAACATCACAAAATAGACTTCATTCAGATTGGTATAGGTAAACTCATATTCAGGTAAACTGCTGGTAATGTTTCATACTGATGCTAACTGTGATTGGATTCAGCACATCTCAGGTGTAACTTTACATGGAATTAGGCATCGTTTACCTTTCTTGATATTCCTTGATTGAGACTTCACCTTTTTCCATTTTAGGCATCATTGCTTTTATACTTTTAAGTGTTATTTTTATTCTTTTATTCAGGTTTTACTGATTTGGTTATTCATAGCTTGCTGAAATGATGAAAATGAATGTTATTCAGGGCCTCCTATTGGAGAAAGCAACTATGAAGAAGCTGTTGAATTTGATCCAATTAAGCATCATAATTTTTTCTGTCCTTGGGTTAATGGGAATGTTGCTGCTGCTGGCTGCACTAATAGTGGCAGTTCCTCTTCCAACACTGGTGCTATTGCTCTCTGTGGTTGGCAGCTAACATTAGATGCTTTGGATTCTTTCCAGTCACTTGGACATGTTCCAGTCCAAACTGTTGAATCTGAATCAGCTGCATCTCTGTACAAGGTAGTTGATTTTGCACTTGGTATTCCCAGCAATAACAATTCTTTTTGTAGGCTTTGTGAAGGAGAAGGAGTTTTCTTTTGTTGTTTCTAATATGACGTGGGTTTAAAATTCTAGTGTTGTTAATTTGCTATATATTTTAACTTGATGTATGAGCTTGATTGTTAACAGATGAAAAAAGGAAATAGCATGTTTTGCAGTATCATGTGCTGTTACCTGAAGCTTTCCCCTGCCAAGTGATTGCTTTCACAAATAACAAGTTCTCTGGAAATCGTTGTCGCTAGACTCAAATCTTTGTTTCTTTTTATCTGTATCTAGATTAAAATCTTGTATGTTTTCTTGAAAGGATGTGGAAAAAATTCTTCCCATAGTCCTCTCAGACCACAGAGTTTGTCGTCTCTTTGAATAACCACCCCTTTCAATTTTATAGATCCAGGGGAGTTCATTTCTTTTTGGCCCATTGTTTTTCAATCAATTCTTGATTTCTGACGCCAAGTATCTGATACAAAATTTTGCAGGATGATCATCGTGCACCAGGTAGGAAACTCTTGGCACGCCACTCTTTTAGCAAACATCATGGACATAACTGAATGTGAAACTAGGCGTGAGACTTACAATCTGGTATAATATGTTGCTTGTGTTCTTATGACAATGAGATCCTTTACTGTTTTACTGCATCATTTGGTGGGTATAGCTTGTTACATTAATCACTACCCACCAGTAACAGCCTCTATTGAATTGGTTGAACACACAATATGCTGCTGTAAATTGAGTTCAAACTGGTAACCTGGTCGTATATTCTAACATGGAGCCTGTCTCTCTTAGCCTATAGAATCCTCTAGAGTTCATTGGTCTAAAGAAAAGTATCCCCAATAATGAGAGAATCAATTGATTTAGTATACCTGAGTCAAGCTTATCATTTTTTTTTGTTGCTGGAGGTACTTGGGTGATTTTATGACTGACACACCAATCTTATACCAATTAGATAGTGTTTGAGAAGGCATTGCTTCATGTTATTTGTACCATATTTGACTGTTTTTTCCTTCTTTGATCAGGGCTTGGACCAGCAATGTTGAAGTACCCCAATGGTCAGCTTTGCAGTGTTTGTCAATATACATCAAAACTGTTTTCTTTCATGGTGGCTGATTGTTGTCTCACTGAAGTTGAAATTCTGTTACAGCTGGTTATATATGCGGAGTTGTGAAGGATATTCTAACTATATTCTGGATTTCCGTGGATTCCTTTGCTTCCTTGCTTTTCTTAGTTTGAACTATTAATAATGCCTCGAAGGAAGAGGCTGACAAAGTTGAGTATACTTTTCTTTTTAATGATTTAGTAGGTTTGGCTTTTCAGACATCCTGAAATTTGAGACGATGAAGTTGAGCGAGTAATTCTGTAAACTTATAAATGCTCGAGCCCTATTTATATAAAGCATTTGGCCAGCTTAGACTCTCCTTAAAACTTGATTTATTTCTAAACTTACTGTATTTAGACGTGGCCATCCTGATGCTGTTAGTGATGTTTTTTTTTAGATGCAGTTGTATAGCATACTTGGTCCTTGATCCTAAGGATTTACAAGTATTTTCTTGGTTGATTTCGAGTCTTTGCATCAGAGGATCTGCTCTTTGGTGTTGAATTTCGATCTCACCTTTACAAAACTTAAAGATTTCCTTTGTCCTAATTGGTTTGGCAATTTCACTTATTGAGGGTAAATTTAACACATTCTTAAAGCTGAATCAAAAATTATTTTCATGTGTGAATGTCCACTCTTTAAATCTTATAAGCTTACTTTCATGTGTTAATCCATTCGACTTGATTGGGTACAATTACATCATATCTTGAGGAGAAATTCGACATGTTTAGTTTGCATGACCCTCTACTAATTCTATATTTTGAGGTCCGCCTACACAATTATCGGATAACTGTGTGTAGGACTTGGATAAATAGAAACATCACTTGGTATTTTTTTTACCTTGGATAGTATTTGAACTGGAAACCTCATATGTTCTCAACCTACTTTATTGACCTCCACACCACACTATTGGGTAAATAGAAATTAGTCTCCTGAATTTGTTTATAGTATATACTTTGAGAGCCTTTATCCCCTCTAAGAGGCTCAAATTCAAGACCTTTGATGGAGCAGTAGTTGCCTAGTACCGTGCCGGTAGAGAGTAGTAGATATCTAATGAAATAGTGAATGCTCAAGAAAGCTGACTCGGACTTCACCATTATCCACCTTTCGTATGACACGTATCGACCTTTGCTAACTTACAACTTGATAGAAACTTTCTCTTGCTGAGATTTCATTGTTGATTTGTTTCCCTTCTTTACCCATTCACCACCAACAACAAGCAGCCTCAATAGCAACAACATGAACAAATTTACACGTAAACTTCTGGGACCAAAGAATGATTTGAAGGTCACAAATTTACCAGATATGATATTTCAAGACAAACAACAGACTTTTCATGAAGAAAAAAAAGAAGAAACATCCTTGATTGTACCTAATCATCTAATTTATTAGTATCTGCCGTGTACATGATATAGTAAAACCAAATCAACAACTAAACTAAGAGGGATCAGTTTCAAAATCTCAATAGTTAGCAATCTCAATTCCCCCTTTGTTGTTGTTATAGGATCCAACTGGTGCATCATACTTGCTAAAAAGCCGATAAGACGAAAGCAGTGAAAGCCCAGCATAACAAAGGCTTACTATAAAAGTGATGGACACAGATGCTGTAGCTTTGTGGCAAAAACCTCCAAATGAACCACATGATTCACTCCATGTAACTGCTGTATCCCCTTTATATGCTAAATACACCACCTCCGTCGATACAGCTCCAGCAGCCAGTATTGCATATGTCAATATCTACAAAACAGAGCAGGCTTATTCCTTTTGTCTCGAACTATATATACATATGACCAAATGATTCAAAATGTGTACATATATAGATTGAGATCACAATAGCGTAGCGGAACCTGATCAAGGAGGAAGAAAGTCCAGGCTCTAGACATCGTTATGGGACGAGGTACAACTGCTACAATTGCTGATAGAAGTGAATAACCTGCACAAATTCCATTTGCATGTACTAAATACCTGCAGTAGATTCAACAATTAGGTTAATTTTCCCCCAAAATTCACAAATTTCTTCAATTAGTTGACAACTAAAACTTAATTTCCACAATTTTCCAATGAATAACAAGAGAATTTAAGCTCTATGCATCTACAGGTTAAAAAATAGTTGCATAATCAAATCACTTGTAAAGTATTTTCAAGTAAATCATGTTTAGTAATATTCCCAATTCACCCGCTATTACTAAGAGAATCATTGTAAGATCCTTTTTCTCCTTATTATAATCTGCTTTAAACTCTTGATTATCGCACTATTTTATTGTTGTTTTTGCTTTTGTTTCTTGTTACTTGTTATATTTTCTTCATTGTTTCCATTTATTTATTTTTTACCTAAAACTGAGAATCTTTCGAAAATAGCTTCTCTACCTTTATGAGATAGTAGTAAAATCTGTGTATAGTCCAATCTCTCCAGACCTAGTTTATAGAATTTCACTGAATATGCTATTGTTATACTATGCTTGAACTCAGGGGTAGTTCCGTCTAATTTAGGACTACCGCCTGAGCGACAAGGTGGATGCCCAACAACACTAGGCCACATGTAATATTAATGTCACAATTAAATAGCATTGGCATCTCAACCATAAACGATGCCAACCAGGAATCGACATAAGAGAAGACGAAAAAAAGAGAATTACCTGAACGTTCCAAGGTCAGAGTAAGTAATGGAACCATAGTCATTAGTTTGTTGATTTTTGAGCATAATAACAAGAGCAACAACACAAAGCCCCATAGGCAACAAACGCAGCATAGTCTCAGCTGTTCTCATACTGCTACTGTTTTCATTGTCATCTTCTAATTCTCTCTTTTGTAGTGGAGTACTTCCAGCCATATTTGTACTACTACTTTTCATTATGTAATATTGTACTCTCTTTGGCCTTTTGCTTTCTTTTTTTCTTTCTAAGAAATAATTTTATGGTAAAGGAAGAAATTGGGTGAATGATAGGTAGCACTACTACTACTTATGAATAATGGAACTTAGCTAATTAAAGGGAGTTGGGGTAGTTGGAAGCATTAAATTGGATCAATAAAGATGCCACACTTTTCCATGCAAGCCAAAAAATAAAGGTCATGATAAAAGTGATGGATAGCTATCATCCTTCCCTAATTTCTCAACTCTCTCTCTCTTTCCTCTGCGTTCCGTGAGTCCGATTAAATTTAGATTTGCGTTGAAAAGTCCTGTCCCACATTGAGGGTAAACTGCTCCCTAAAAAAAATGACTGAAGCTTGACCCGAGACCTCTGATTTAGAATAAACGAATACTTACTACTCCACCACTATCGATCTCTCTTTCTTCATTTAGTGTGTGTGTCCCTACACTGAATTCTTTGGGAATAGATTCAAGAACCAAGTGTTTGCCACATGTACAAGTGTGAGCCCTCCAAGATATATAAACCCATGAAATAAGAAAAGGGTCCCCAAATAAAGATCGTGATGCATCATGCAAGAGAAATTATTTCCGCTGGAGAGGGGAAGTTGTAAATTAACAATTTTACCAACAAAAATTGTAACTTTCAATTTATTTATACCAAAATTAATGATAAAATTACACTCATTTTTTTTCTTTTTAATATTGGTATTGTCTGTTTGGATATTTTTGACTGTTATAACAAAATATTATAAATAATATAACAAAATTGAATTAACACGTCCAAACATATGCAGTGGGTGCGGAGGAAAGGTGTTGAGCTAGACGTGGACGGAATGTGACCAGACTCAAATTCTGTGCTACAAGAATGGCAAATTGAATGAGGTCGGCAAAACTTCTTAGGGTATGTTTGGGCACAAAATTTCCATTCGACGAAAAATTACATTGCGATTAAAATTGTAATTTTTATTATAATTTCGCCATGTCTATGCCTCTTAACGGGGAATTTATATAAATGTGTTAGCTAGTGAAAATTCTAACGGGCTGCGAAACACATACAATCTGTAATAGTTGCTTAGATAGTATTCTCGAAACAATATGCTTTGTGCTAATCAAGTAGGAGAACTATTTACATAAATAAGAAAATAACTTTTTTTTATATATATAATATATTGCTCTAATCATTCATTTGAAAAGGTTTTGTTTTAGCAAACAGTTGTAGTAAAGCACAACAAATTAAATGTATCAAGTCACTTTAATGAATGTTTTAAGGTCCCCCTTTTTTTCATATAATGTCACCATTGTGCCACCTTGAATCAACTAGTACTCTATGATAATTTATAGATGCATTATGAATTACAACGTCTTTCTTTAATTCAAAATTAATATAATTAAACGATCTATTTATTAACCAAGGACCATTTAAGTGATCAAACATGCCCTGGTGGTCCATCTAGGTGACTCAACACATGCCCTTGTGGACCAATCTTTAACCCTCTTGAATTTGGAAAAAGATCTAGATAAGAAGTCCATGAAGGATTTGAAACTCATGGAGTTTACATGATCTCATGTTTTACTTTTTATTAGTTTGAACTCAAGAACTAGTGAAGCTCCAAAATGTTGATAGCACGTTTTAATTTATATGATACAATTAATTTTTTAAAAGTAAATCAAGATTTTATATTGCCTTTTCAATATTTAAGTTGTTAATTATTACTTATGATTTAAAGCACACAAATTCTAGAAACTAATTATGTTGAAAGGAGACAAATTCTAGATACTAATCATCATTATATTAGAAAAGATAATAGTATCGCTGGCCGGGATGTGACCCAAATAACTTATTAATGTGGCTCCTCCCATGCACGGGAGATGACACACTTGCTCAAACTAACCCTATTTTATTCCATTCGTTTTAATTTATGTGATACATTTCAAATTATATTAAGATTTTTTTTTTTTATATTTTTTTTTTTAAAAGTATAATACAATATAATATATTATGAAACAATGGATAACAATGATCCAAACAACGTGTTAATACAAATTAAGAAACAACGTTAAAAAAAACACATAAGAAAACCTATATTACCCACATAAAACTTTTGTGGGTAATAAATCTTATCTCTTTACATATTATAAAGAAAACAAAATTTATGCAAATTATATATCATAAGATTTACAAATTATCACTTATAATTATGTTTTACTTTATGAATTTTAAACATAACATTAATATATTTACCTGGACATTTAAAGAAAGAATGAAGTGTGATGGTATGATAAATACAAATCATCACATTATGGTGATGAAATGAAACTATCAATGTTTATTCATTTACCATTGCCAGTATAATCTTGAAATGATCCAAAATAAAAAATGATGATCTACTTTGTTGTATTCCTTTTATCATTTCAGTCTTTGTATGTTATCTTCTTTTTCTTCTTCTTGATCTCCTTCGTCATTTTAATATTTTTTTTGCTTTTCACTTTAATCTTCATTGTTGTAATATCGATATCATCAACGTCGTCAAATTCAAATACTTCTTATCTTTCAATTCAAAATTTTCTTCATAGTTTCATCATTATCTTTCCATGAATGGTAAGAATTATTATTGCTTTGAATTTTCTTTATTGAGATGTATGTTTTTTTCCTAATTATATTAAGATTCAAACAAGTCTATCTATGATAATATTTTTTCATATATCTTTTAAATATTTTGGATTGTCAATTATTGTGACTTATATTACTTTTTACATAGTTTACATATATATCTATTTTATTAAAAAAAAATGAAGATTTCATATGTAAATTTCCAATCAAACTTAAAATGTTTGACTTTCAAAAAACGAAATGTTTGGGACAAAGGAAATACTATTTATATGTTGAAGAAAAATCAAAGACGGGAGCGTGATAGTAGCAAATTAAATTCGGGTCATACATAACATTGAATCGATCTGTATCTCGTCTTTGTCGTTCAAATTTCTAGGCTTCTTGCCGTTTTCTCGCCAAGCGAGACTTCGTTTACATGTCCAAAATGTTTCTAACCCTAAGACAATATATTAAAATTCAAAGTTACAAAAGCAAAACACTAGAAAAATATCATGTAATTCGAATTTATTATATAAGTGAAATTTCATAATATTATCCTAAAGTTTGAGTT
This sequence comes from Solanum piurae, assembly GCA_029582685.1. Lineage (NCBI taxonomy): Eukaryota > Viridiplantae > Streptophyta > Magnoliopsida > Solanales > Solanaceae > Solanum > Solanum piurae. Next base: position 18,165 of record JAJOOO010002100.1, read on the forward strand.
GCAACTTGCAATAATCCAAACTCCATGCAAAAGATTGGAGTTTGGACTGCAAAAGTGAGAATCGTGTAGTTCAAACTTCATGAAAAAGTGGAGAAGATAACGTAGCGTGTCACTATCGCTTTCAAACAAAAAATTTATATATAAAACTTCAGGTAATTAAAAAAGTTCTATTTAACTAAAAACTAATCCTTGTCAGTATTATTATTATTACCATCCAATTGTCTTAAGCTACAATGCTATTATAATATGATAGTATTTTTTTATTTCGATTATCGTTATTATGTGTTGTTTTTATTGTTCTTTTCTCCACTATTTTTTATATGAATCCTTCACTACTGTATATCCTTTTCTTACTAATTGTTGTCATGCTTTACTCGAATTAAGGGCGTAGCTATAGCCACTCCAGGGTGTTACATTTAAAGGATATATATTTAAAATTGGACGCTCTTGACAAAAGTTATGCCTTTAGCGTAGTGACAATGGGTGTCTAATTGAATGAAGGAGATTCCGCTCGAACCTCAAATAGTGCAATAATTTTTTTAACAACCACACACAATTATTCTTGGATACCCTTAATAAAATTTCTGACTCCGCCACTTGACTCAAATCGAGGATTATCCGAAAGTAGCTCTCCATTTTTACCTGATAAAGGTGAAACTCTAGTATATTATTGAAGGTAGAGGCCATGCATGGGAAATTACCAAAAAGTGGCCAACCCTCGGTTTGTAGTTTGTACAAGAAAATTGAAGGCGCATAGGGAAATAAAAGGCCCATGGGCTTTAGCAAAAAAAAAGCCCATCACATTTCTCAAATTACGTTAATGAATTACCCTTTTGTCCCTCAATGTATGTAGAGGAGCTTAGATCTACCGAATTTTCCCTAGGCATCATCAATCAGTACAATACAACAAGATCTAAAAAAACCTGATTGCAACTCACGCGATAGTAGGGCCACACATATAACACGCGCAAACGGTTTTTATTGGCAAAGTCCCCAGTGCCCTCTGGATTTCACTTCACGATTCTCATGCTTTCCCCCCTTTCTTCCAAATCTCCGTCGATTCCACCGTCATTTCTCACTTTTCCGATCACTCGTCCACTCGCCGGTAAACAATTCATTCATTATTTATTTATTGTGCTAGTTATAGATCTAGTTCAATTAATGTTACGAGTATTTATTTTCATTTCTGTAGTATTGTATTAATAGCGCCGGAAAACTTTATGTAGTATACAGAAACGGATCTAGGATTTAATTTATTAGCTGCAGAGGCTACCACTAGTATAACTTAATGAGGATTATGGATATGTTAATTTGAGTGAAGACGGCGGTGTGTGTGCACTCGCTGCAACGAGGTGGATCTGTTCATGTTAACATTAGATTTGAGTTCTTGTAAGTTGAGTTATTCCTGGATTTATTTTTCTTCTGATTCTTCACTAGCGTTTAGATCTTATGTGTAGAATGATTGTTTGTTTTTCGTTTTGAATCATAAATCAATGTTAAGAGTAGAATTAATGCGTAGAATGTTTTGAATGAATAGTTCAATTAATGTTAAAGAGTATTTATTTGCATTTTGCCGTATTCTGTCAATATTCGGAGAACTTTATTTAGTAATACAAAAATGGATCTAGGATTTTAATTTACATACTATTAGTTTTTGATTATTTTTTTTACACCGAGTGAGGGCATAGGGTATAAAATGTATATGGCTTAATAAGATTATGGATATGTAATTCGAGTGAAGACAGCGGTGTGAGTGCACTCGCTGCAACGAGGTGGATCTGGTCATGCTAGCATTAGATTTGAGTTTTTGTTCGTTGAGTTATTTCTTAGTTTCATTTTCTTCTCTAGCGCATAGATTTTATGTGTAGTTAGATTTGAATGAATGTTTTTTTCCCTTTTTAATCATGAATTCGATATGTTAATGTAGTAAGGCTTGGATTATTTCCACACTAACTATTTCTTTTGAATAGCGAGTGCGGACGTAGTATAAATACATGATTTTAAAAAAAGAATATTTGAGTCGAGTTGTACTTGTTGTTTAGCATTGGTGCACTTTCACTTGCAGTAGGTGGATCTATGGCTGCCTAGTACAACCATTTGGTTGCCGTTGTACTACTAATATTGGTTGGGTTTGGGTTAGAGTGATTTGTCTTGCTTCTTTTTTCATTTTCTTCTGCTTCTCTAGCTTCTAGATCTTGTGTGTGTTTAGTTGCATAATGAGAAATTAACTTACTGTCAGATTCAATAGGTACGGTAATACATGCGAGTTTCAGTTAAGATGTTCACCAATATGATCAGTGTGATACGAATTTGTTTCTTACTCCCAAGGGCCTGAATTGGTGTTTATATCTGCATTTTAGTCTATGGATGAAGTAATTAGATATTACATTGATTGACATTAATGCTAGTAGATATATCTCTATTCTCGTAGCTGGTAAAACTTTCCTTTTCCATAATCTCTATGGCTCTTGTTTGTTTCACCGCTCAATCATACTTCCAAATAAATAAAGTAAAAGTAGTATAAGTGATATAAATGTGAGGTGTAAATGTCCATCATGTTTAGGTGGAAACATAATATTTTCTGATTCTTCATTTTTCATTTATCAAGCTCAAGAAAGATCACCAACACTTTCTTTTTTTTTTATCTCAGAGTTCCTGGAATAATCTACGAAGATCTTGCATTTTTTGGTTAGATCAAACTAGTTTTCAGGCGACCGGTATTTTTGTTGAGCAATGGCTTCCCCATTGATCTCAACAAGGAGATATTGGGCTCTTTTCGTCTATGTTGTTCTGGTTTCTCATGCCAGTAATGGTTTTTATCTTCCTGGAAGCTACATGCATACATATTCACCAAATGAAGAAATCTTAGTCAAAGTGAATTCATTGACTTCGATTGAAACTGAACTTCCATTCAGCTACTATAGTCTTCCTTACTGCAAGCCTCCAGGCGGAGTGAAGAAAAGTGCTGAGAATCTAGGAGAGTTGCTCATGGGAGATCAGATTGACAACTCCCCCTACAGATTTAGGATGAATGTCAATGAGTCTATTTACCTGTGTACTACTCCGCCCCTAAATGAGCATGAGGTAAAGCTGTTGAAGCAGAGGACCCGTGATCTATATCAGGTTAACATGATTTTGGATAATTTACCTGCTTTGAGATATGCCAACCAAAATGGGATCAAAATTCAGTGGACTGGGTTTCCAGTTGGCTACTCACCACAAAACAGTAACGATGATTACATAATCAACCACCTTAAATTCAGGGTTTTAATTCATGAGTACGAGGGTGCTGGAGTTCAGATAATTGGTACCGGTGAAGAAGGTATGGGTGTCATTTCAGAGACTGATAAGAGTAAAACATCTGGTTTTGAGATTGTTGGTTTTGAGGTGGTTCCATGCAGTGTCAAGTATGAGCCAGAAAAGATGACAAAACTCCATATGTATGACAACACTTCATCAATAAGTTGTCCACTGGAGCTTGACAGGTCTCAAATAATAAGAGAGCAAGAAAGGGTGTCTTTCACTTATGAGGTTGAATTTGTTAAAAGTGATACTAGATGGCCATCTCGATGGGATGCTTATCTGAAGATGGATGGTGCCCGAGTCCATTGGTTCTCAATTCTCAACTCTTTGATGGTAATATTTTTCTTGGCTGGTATTGTTTTTGTTATCTTTTTGAGAACAGTTAGAAGGGATTTGACCAAGTATGAGGAACTGGATAAAGAGGCTCAGGCACAGATGAATGAGGAGCTTTCTGGTTGGAAGCTTGTGGTGGGTGATGTTTTCAGAGAGCCAAATCACTCGAAGTTACTGTGTGTGATGATTGGAGATGGGGTTCAAATTACTGGAATGGCAGTTGTCACGATTGTTTTTGCTGCATTTGGTTTCATGTCACCAGCTTCACGAGGCATGCTGCTAACAGGCATGATATTGCTTTATCTTTTTCTGGGAATTGCTGCTGGTTACGTTAGTGTGCGTGCTTGGAGAACAATAAAGGGTACTTCGGAAGGTTGGAGATCGGTTGCATGGTCAACTGCATGCTTCTTTCCTGGGATTGTCTTTGTCATCCTCACTGTGCTGAATTTCATCCTTTGGGGAAGCAAGAGCACTGGCGCACTCCCCATCTCATTATATTTCATTCTCATATCGCTTTGGTTCTGTATTTCAGTGCCTCTCACCCTCTTGGGAGGACACCTCGGCACTCGAGCTGAGCCTATTCAATATCCAGTGCGGACTAACCAGATTCCTAGGGAGATCCCTGCACGCAAGTATCCCTCTTGGCTTCTTGTTCTTGGTGCTGGAACTCTGCCATTTGGAACCCTCTTTATTGAACTCTTCTTCATCCTCTCTAGTATATGGCTTGGACGATTCTACTATGTTTTCGGTTTTCTGCTTATAGTCCTCCTCCTGTTGGTTACTGTTTGTGCTGAAGTTTCAGTTGTGCTCACTTATATGCACCTTTGTGTGGAGGATTGGATGTGGTGGTGGAAAGCATTCTATGCATCAGGTTCTGTTTCTCTATATGTGTTCCTGTACTCCATCAACTACTTGGTTTTTGACCTTCAGAGCTTGAGTGGCCCAGTATCAGCTATACTTTACCTTGGCTACTCTTTGATAATGGCAGTAGCAATCATGCTTTCAACTGGCACTATTGGCTTCCTCACATCATTTTACTTTGTGCATTATCTTTTTGCATCAGTGAAGATTGACTGAACAGGTGTGCAGAGCCGCGATTATTATTGTTTAGATGGCTAAAGAAAGACCTGTTGTGCATTGTGGAACTTTACATAATCCTGCCATAAAGAGTATCTAAAATTGCAGTGAGGGACCTTTGTACTTGTCTATTTTACTGTAATGTTCTGAGGCTAGATATTTTGTTAGTCCAAAAGCTATTGTTTAGTATTTTCATCTTTCATTGTGTTTTAATTACATTTCTCCCATATTTCTTGTATCTCTACAACCTCTACTTTCAATGGGAAAATTACCAGAAAACTCATTGTAGCTTTGAAATTGACAAGGAAGATAGGTTTAAGGTGGTTTTGTTACATTCCCCTTACTATGCTGGAATTTGTTTCTTTCAGCTTCACCCCAGCCTGGAATGCATCATTTTTCCTAAAAGAATAATTTTTAAGTATGCATGTCCATAAGCATCATAGGATTTCTAAGTATTGACTCATTATATGTACTGTTGTACATTAGCATAATTGTACGTTATTACCCCAGCTAATGATCTATATAAACAAAGAGAGGCTAAAACATCTATAGTAACCATAGATCATTTTGATTTTAGGCATGTTATCTTAATGTTTTGCAAACATTCTCAAATCCAGAATCTGGCATTCAACATTCTCTTTCTTTCACCTCCTTTAATATTCGTTCAAATTACAGTAACACTAGAAGCAGGCAGTGGCAAATATGTATACGAGTCGGATATTTCTCCAAAACTCTTTCTCTGTCATTGTTAGTCTGTTTAGCAGTACCAAAATACACATTTTGGTATATGCTTATTCAATGATCATATTGATTTCTCTGTGGTATAATTGGCTTGTCAAGACTTTCAATAGCTTCCTTGATTGGCTGTCTTCCTCAATGCCTGTTTTCAATATATTCGTCGTAATGAAAGTTGACACTGCTTAGACTAAACCTTGAAGAACAGCAACACAATTCAGGGATTGAAGCTGTTTAATTAACAGATGGACAATGAAGCTATTTGTACATTTTTTTCAAACAGTTTTTATCATTATTGATTAGTGACTACTATATTCCCTTTTAGAATAAAAAGGTACCAATTATAGCTTTGTGAGGCAAATTCACTATGTACAAGACCAGAATTTTTTTGTTCAATATTGAACTCAAAGTTTAGGAGTTTTTGTTCACGATATTTGATTCGCGCTTTTCAACCCCAAAGACCCAATTAAATAAAAAAATATAGACTGAAATTGCTGTGAAATCAAACTATTTGATGTTCTTAAAACTTTTTGGGAGCATGAACACCTTACATAACATGAAATGAACACATGAAAGTAATAATTCAGAGGTAACGTTTAACTAAACATAATAAGTATGAAACTAATAAAAATATGATAGTTAAGACTTAAGGAGGGGTTTAGCACATAAAAGTTATAGTTCACAATAACGTAAATTGGGCATAATTTAAATATGAAATTAATAAGAACATGATAATTTGGTGGAGGGTGGGGGAGGGTTCCACATATTTATTTGTTCCGGCATAAAATGCAAGACTATTTTATGTAGTGTTTGGTTGGAGGTATTAGACAGTCCTAAGATTATTTATCTCATCATTTATACGTGATGAGATAAGTTTTTTCTCATATATGATGAAATAACTTATCAGGATAACTTATCTAGAATAATTACTCACGGGATAACTTGTTTCTGACCAAACGAACCCTAAATACATGATTTTCTTCTTCTATATTTTTAAAGGAAAAAGAGACTTTAGGAACAAATAATTGGGGCAGCATATAAGTATTAAATTCATCTCCTTTATTCAAACTAGCCGTTAGAAGAACCAACTCAGCTCAAGACCGCTCTTCTTCTTCCCCATTATACTTGTTAACTTTTTCTTGTTTTCCTCCTCAAGCTTCTCTCTCCATAATCCTTCAACTTCATTTCTAATCAACAAACAAAAATGTTTACAGAAGGTTTGGATGAGTCTGCAATTAACTGGATCAAACAGGTAACAAAGTTGCCATCTTTCTTGTATACTTTTTGTTATTAGTCTCGTAAAATTGTTGAAAATCTTCAACATTTCTGAAAATTAACTATTTTTACATGTGGGTTTTGTTTAATTTTGAGTCTGAATGAATCTTGAAATTTTGGGTGCAGGGGTCTGAAGTTAAACAATCATGTAGTAGTAATACAAGATCGCCGTTATCTGAAAAGCTTGATGATAGATACCTAATTCCCAGATCTCCTTTGGCTTGTTATACGCCGAATTCACATGTATTGCCACCCTTGAAATTTCATTCTGGTCTTTTGAAACCCCTTAATACAGTGGCACTTAGCGTAGACAGTAATGACGATGATTGCGATTTCGATTATGATGATGAAGAAATTGAGAGTGAGAGTGTCGCTTCAGCTTCAGAGGAACTTAATGGCCATTACTCTGAAGAAGAAGAAGAAGAAGAAGCATTAAGTACAAATTCTTGTCAAATTAAAGGAGCTGGATTGAGCAATCGAAATGGGTCCACGCTTAATAGAGGAGTTTTACAAGGGAATCTTCGAATTGAAGTACCGGGAAATGCTAGGAGATTTACTGAGGGAAGTGGACAGAAAGCTCAAATTTTGGGTATTCCTAGCTATCATCGTGAAAAAGTTCAACCACATAGCGCCTATGTAAGAATTCCTGTTTGTCGTAGTATTAGCCTTATACATATTGTTTCTTGCTTTTGATTTTCAGTTACGGCATTATTTCATTGTTGTTACTGTTCTTTTTTTCTAAATGAGTGCTCTGTTTTGCTTTCTAATTGAGATGTTTTCTTCACTGCCGTATTTCCTTTTTCATAACTACTACAATTTGTTGCACTTGAGCTGAGGGTTGGAAACAACCTCTCTACCTCCACGAGGTAGGGTAAGGTCTGCGTACACTTTACCCTCCCCAAACCCCACTTGTGGGTTTCACTGGTGTGTTGTTGTCCTTGCCTAAATATAATCTAGTGCAACACAATGCAATTAATTCATATTGGTTGGTCGATTGATTGATTATATAGTAATGTTTCTAAATTTGAGTTTTTCTTGATGAGAAGTAGGGGCAGAGTCCGTATTTTTAGTTTATGGATTTTGAATAACAAATATATGATTTGAGCCTAAATGATGGTAGCTACAATGTTAGCTTCATCCCTGATTATTTATTGAGAAGTTAACTATTTGTAAATACAGGCAACACCCGTTGGTAAGCTGATTGATTTAGGAACCCCGAGTGCACCGCCAATAGTGGATATTGGAGCAGATGAAGCTAACTCTGAACTAGCAAGTGGATTGAGCACTTCTGGAGGATTGGCTGGAACTGAGCATAATAGTATGAAAGCCTTTTCAGAAACACCAGAGGAGTCCTGGTATGGAAATGGATTGGGTATTTCTGAAGGATTGTCTAGAACACAGGACAGCAATAGGATAAATATTCCAAACGTTGCACAAGTTCTTTCAGAGACTGAAAGTAGAGGGTATGAAAAAGTTGAACTGACCTTCAGAAAATGAAACAATTTGCAAATGTCCTTCATTGCAGCATGAAGTTCAGGAAACCAATGACAGTTTCATTTTGGTGCAGGGGAGATAAGGCGAGTGTTATAGAAACGAATGCACTGCCCTATTCCCAGCAAGGGAACTCGGTGGGATTTCCAAGCCGTTATGATACCAGGTTTTACTTCACTTCATTTGTTTTGCTTGCTACTCTCTCTTTTGTTTCTCTGTTTTACTATTAAAAAGCTAAACACCTCTCTTTCATGTAAGTGTGGAACTGTGTCACTCCTGTTCTGTTAGCATGTGCCTTGATCAGCAAAAGTCCACATAAAACTGTTTTCTAAGAAGGTATTCCATAAGGAATTATTAAAGAGCCTAAGGGGATTGTGTTTTATCATGGACTTATATAGTTAATATTTTGACAGAACTTTAGAGATTAAGGTGACTGGATTGATGAGGAAAAGTTAAGTCTGAGCTGCAGGAATTCTTAGTGGGTTCTTGTTGAAGTAGTAGAAGAATCTACCGATAGCTTAAGCATATTCCTTATGTTGATGAAGCCAAAGACTTTTGCTTCTCTCTTCACCTTATTACTACTATAAGTAGCTATACATCTAAACATTTTCACTTTGTGTTGGTCCACTTTAGAGTGCCAAAAAGGAGGTAGATTTTTTCTGAATCTATTTTTTTTAGATTGCAATCACTAAGCATTTCTTTGAAAACAACAGTCAAAATGGATGGCAAGTTCTCCTGGCTTATGATGCCTGCATTCGTCTATGCCTAAATGCTTGGGCAAGAGGATGTGTTGAGGCACCTGAGTTTTTACGCGATGAATGCCAGATGCTTCGAAATGCTTTCTGGTATGCTAGCTTATCTTTTCTCCTATTGAATCACTTAAAAACACCCTTTTATGGATACAACTTCATTTCCATGACTAATACCATTCCCTCCATCTTATCCAACTTCTCAGCTTGCAGAAACTGTTGTTGCAACCTCGATGCATGCAGACAACAGTAAGTATTCATAAGACCAATGGACAAACATTGCCCTTGAAAGTGAGAAAGTTAGTCGGGAAAGTTCGTGTGGAAGGTATAACTCAAAAACAATTATTTTTGCTTAAATTTTGAGGTTATTGGTAGTGCCCTTCATTGCTCTTTTATTTTTTTGTGTGTGAGAGTGAGGTTAGTGCGTGATTTATAATTTAGAGCTAGTAATTTCTACTTATGTGAAGACATATTAGAATAATAAGTTATGGTTTCATTCAACTGTTTGCTACAATATCTTGTTTGATTTTAGGCACATTACTTCTCAGTTAAACATTGATAAGTCAACATATCTTTTGACTAAGATGTTCTGGAATGTGCTCTTTTAATGTTTCAAATGAAGGTAGAATGCAGTCTGTGTATCTGCCAGATGAAGATAATGAAATAAAATCTGTCAAACTACAACTAGATCTCTTATTCTGTAGTGTAATGTGTATCTTTAACTTTGCCTATTGCAGTAAGAAAGTTAAGAATTGTACCAAAGAGGAAGCTTAAGAGTACAGACTCAATGCGAGGTGCAATTAGCTTGCATGCAGGAGCAGATTATGTCCGACATGTTTCGTCACTAGTGAAAAATGGAATCAATTCTCTTAAAATTCATTCATCTCTGTTGACCTGCGAAGGTTAGTACTTCACTGAAAGATTCTTTCTCTTCCATTGGATCGAGGAAACAAGTTACCTAAAATGCTTGGGTAGAAAAAACAGTCTTCTAAAAGGTTTCTGGAATTTTTAGAATACTTGATTCTTTAGAATGGTTATTCTAGAGGATGAAATAGCAAACTGATTGATTTATTCTTTTTTTCTCCTTGTAAACTATGTTGGTCTCTAGTTGTGAAAATATGATGATTGAAGAGAACTAAAAGGGGATATCTTAGACGTTAAATCACATGGAGAAAAGTGTTTCAAAAGAATTACTACATCTAGCAACAAATGCAGACGTGGAAGCAAAGAATACCAACTAGTAGTCGTTATTAGCTGTAATAGAATGTGTCTTCGAGGAGGTATTTTGTATTTTTGTAGATTTTTATGTCAATTTAAGTGTGAGACTTAGAGACACTCTAGTTTTAAAGAACTCCTAATTTTTCCTAGAAGAGAAAATATTAAGTATTAGAATGAAACAACCTGAATCAAGTGTAATGGTTCCCATAAATTCATACAACCGACCCCAACTAGTTCGGGGTCGAGGCCTAGTTGATTCATTACCTAATAAATCATTGATGGTCTAGGTAGGTTATTATGTGCGTGTTAAGAGTTCACATGAGCTCCCTGATAATAAGTAGATCTTTTGGACCTATCAAAATCAAACAAAAACATGTAGAGCTTTTTGGATCCTCATACATAAGTAAGATAATTGTTTTTCCACTATGTTCTCTGCAGAATCCTTTAGATGCTTAGTTCTCCTGAAGAGTTCAACTGAAGATACAAAATTCGAACCAAATTCTGCTGTTACACTGATACCGGGAAGTGGTGATCACCATGACTTGTAAGTTGTTATTTTACTTTGTTTCTGTCCATAGTGGCTCTATTAATCCAGTTGAATAACCTTGGCTTGCTCTTGCTCCGAGTCCTGAATATCATTAGGAAGTGAAGATCAAGTTGTGTGATTATCTAATAATTGAGCACTTCTCAAGATTAGAATAAGCTTAATATGGTAGGAGGGCTAAATGAAACTTTTCTCTGATTAAAATCTGCAAGAAGCGGAAAATGGGTCACCCTTTGAAATATGTGTATGATGATCTAGCTCGTCGATCCAACCGTGATGTTGAGATATTAATTTCTCCATACAAGATAACACATGCTTCTATATTCAGTTTTCCAGAGAACCAAGGAGATGCTCTTCTGCTTGAAGTACAAGATATGAAGAAAAGTACTTTGGGTCGAACTTCAATACCAGTTTCAGCTGTGGCTGACAATAATGTATGTCTAGTCCTCCAATATGTCATTATGTTCTAGCTGATTTATTTTGTTTTCAAATTTTTATCATTACCGCCTTCTTACATCAGTTTTGTAATTGCTCCAGAATGATAAGATTCGCTGGTGGCCCATTTATCATGATGATAATGAATGTGTTGGGAAGGTTCAGCTATCAATCAATTGTACAATCACAACCGACGAGACAACACAAGTCAAGGTTTAACCATGGACACTGCACTAATTTTCATTTCAGTTCGATGGAACATGTTCTTTTTTTGTCTAAATCTGAGAATAAAGGGAGATGGAAGGAATATGATCTTGTACAGAAGAGATAATATCAATTATTCTTCCACTCAAGTTAGAAGAGTAAAATTTAAAATTTGAATCTGCTAAAGTGTGATTTCTAAGTTTAATCAATATCTTTCTCTTAAGATAGTGCTTATAAATTTATTTTTAGTTCACCTACTAACTTCCTAAGCAAAACTTTCATTCAGCATCAGTGCCTGTTTCTGTTCTCGGATTTATATACACTGTTCTTGCAATTGACATTTGAGACGCTAAAGTGACATTTCACTGGAGACTCAACTTTAGTCCCTTTTGAGGCTATTTACTTGAGTTGTCTACACCTTAAGCCCTCTTGCAGTTCAATAGTATCATATGCCTCGTATTGTCAAAATATAGTACTCATAAATGTGCTTATGTGTGGCGTCTTAGCTCATTTTATAGGTTTTCAAATTAGTAATTACTTTTGATAGCATTTCATTCCCATTTATAACAGAGTGGACCGATTGCGGAGACTCTTGCATATGATCTGCTACTGGAGGCTTCAATGCGTGCTCAGCAGTTTTGTGCACGAAGTTTAAGGTCTGGGGAACCTTGGAACTGGTTACTCACAGAGTTTTCTGAGTACTACGGGGTAACAGATACCTATACTAGATTGAGGTACTTAGCTTGTGATATAATTTTTATCAACCAGATATGGAATGTTATATTTTCTTTAATGTCATGGATGTCACAACTCCAACAAAAGCTGATAATCAGAGTTCAACAGGTACCTTTCATATGTGATGGATGTCGCAACTCCAACAAAAGATTGTTTGGAGCTCATTCATGAGTTGCTTGTGCCAGTTATGAAGGCAAGGAGTGACAGAAGTATGACAAGACAAGAGGTATCAACTTTAAACTCTCAAACCTTCAAGATAGATAGATGGTGTCTTGGTTAGTACACTCCAGCAACCTTACCCTTCTCAAACCTTCAATGCATTTTCAGAAACTAAAGAGAATGCATATGGAACTTATCCCTTAACTTTCACTGTTTTAATTCCAGATTATCTTTTTGAAGTGTTAATCATCGTATTAGACTTGATATTATAAAAAAATGCTAATTTCAGTATGCTGGCCGAAATCAGGTACCTGAGCTGATGCAAACTTATGGTTTTTTCGTGTTTCAGAAAAGTTTGCTTCTGGATTGTGAAACTGAGATTGAAGGTCTCTTGGCCACTGTGTTCGAAAACTACAAGTCATTGAATGAAAGCTGTCCTACGGGCTTAGCAGACATGTCAGCTCCTATACCAGAAACTGCAGCACCAGCACTTGCTCCTGCCGTGCAAATTTACACTCTTCTCCATGATATACTTGCTCAAGATGCACAAATGACGCTTAGGAATTATATACAGGTTAATCTTCTTTTATATGTCTTAAAAATTTGGGCTTTAACATTTTAATATTCTTTTGTATTTTAAAACTTAATCTTTACCATTGATTAGATCTCACCCTCCACATATTGATGCCAAACTTGACATCCATCGCAATTACTGACTTTAGAATTTGGTGTAACAACTTATTACTGTAATTACAAAATGTACTCTGATGGAAGCTAGTCGAATCTGTTTATCTGGATAATGGTCCATGGGACAAAGACACAATGAAAGAAGAAGAAATGAATGAAACATGAACTTTCTTGCTGGGGAAAAGATACCATATTGTGTTTGCACTTGATGGTTTTAAAGTTAGGCAAACGAAGCTAAATAATAATGTAAGTTGGACATAATAAATGAATGCAAGTGTCTCTTATGCACATTCAGATAAATGAGTTGTGAGCAGCTGGTTGCCTGATTTTGATTGCACCACTTGTCTAATCACAAGTCTTAACAATATTATGATTTAACAGACAGCAGCAGCAAAGAGGTGCCGAAAACACATGATGGAAACTGACGACTTCTTGTCAATAAACCTTGATGGCTTTGTCATGGATTCAGTAACGATATCCACTGCTTATTCGAAGATGAAGAACCTCTGCTCCAACATATCAAATGAAATCCAGGCAGATATTAAGATACATAACCAACATATACTTCCTAGGTACGTTGGAACAAATAGGTTAAATTTTCCTACAATTACTGCTCCAAGTTCTTATATTATACTGACTGTTGCAGTTGTGCAACTTAAACTGCTATCGATTGACTTAAATGGTACGTTCCTTTTTCAGTTCAATTGATCTCTCTAGCATAACGGCTTCAGTTTACAGTACTGAATTGTGTAAGAGGCTCAAGAACTTTCTTGCTGCATGGCCTCCATCAAGTCCTTCTCCACATGTAAATGAACTTTTGATTGCAGCAGCTGATTTTGAGAGAAACCTAGACTCATGGAACATCAGGTGATCTTGAGTTAAAGTAAATTTGTAAAAAAAATACAATTTTTAGGCTTGCTTAGACAAGTTCTTCTCACATTGTTCTTTCCTTTCATGCTTCAGCTTAGTGCAAGGTGGTGTAGATTCAAGGGGACTCTTTCATAGTTATATAATGGTATGGATAGAAGATATGCAGCTTCACTTACTTGAGCTTTGCAAGGCAGAAAAGGTACATACCACTTCTCTTAATACTCACTTAAATACTCCCATCTCTTTTGTGCATCATAGGCTAAAGATTTTCTGGAGATGCAATTGGTTTCATGAGGCAGCATATTTCTCACTCTATCACCTCTTTCAGGTGTTATGGTCTGGAGTTGTTACAAACTATTCGACTTCTCCTTTTGCTGAAGAAATGTTCGAAAAAACCAAACAAATGTTAACCGAGTATGAAGTAGTGATCAACCGTTGGCCTCAGTACACCATCATTCTGGAGAATGTAAGTTCTATTTTGCTATCCAGGGAACATGTAGACCGATGCTTGATGTGTTTTATGACCCTTCTGTTTGCTGATAATGCTTTCTGTTGATGCCATATATAGGCTGTTGCTAATGTAGAAAGAGCAATTATAAAAGCCATGGAGAAACAGTACAATGAGATCTTGACCCCCCTGAAAGATAGCATTCCAAAGAAGCTCGGAATGCAAGTTCAGAAATTAGCAAGAAGGCAATCAACTACTCTTTATAGCATTCCTAATCAGGTAAGTGCTAATAATAGATGGATAGATTATAAGAATTAGTGTGTTTATGAAAGGTGAATATTAAAAGAGAGAGACGCGATCTCTTTTTGTAAATATCAAAGAATGCTTAGGCATAACTAAATTTATATGATTGGCCTTGTTTTGACAGTTGGGGACTTTCTTGAACACAATCAAGAGAATTCTTGACGTCCTACACTGTAAACTAGAAGACATTTTGAAGTCGTGGGCATCCTATCTACCAGCAAATGGAGAAAAGAAATCCAATTTCGGGGAGCAACTGAATGGAGTTACAGTATTGCTGAGGACTAAATACAAAAACTACATGCAGGCAATAATAATCAAGCTTGCTAGTAATGTAAGCAACTACTATGTAATTTGGCTATATTTCTCAGTCAGAGCAAAAACCATGTGATAGCTAATGTACATTTTATCAATCTTGTTCTAATTTTTGACTGCTGCAGACACAATCGAATCGTTGCACACGTTTGCAGAGGATCTTGGAGGAAACAAAAGAAACAGATGGTGAGGCTGAGATCCGCGAAAAACTGCAAATGCTGAATTCACAACTCTCAGATTCCATAAGCAACTTGCAGGAAGTCTTTACAAGTGCAATATTTGTTGCAATCTGCCGTGGATATTGGGACAAAATGGGACAGGTTGGTTAATCTAGTGGCCATCTCAAACTTGAGCTATTCAACAACAATGATTTTTTCTCCTTTTTTTTTTTCTTCCTCTTGAGTACCATCTAATGACTTTTTGTTCTTTTTTCGTGCACTACTAGATCATACTGAAATTCTTAGAAGGAAGAAAAGAGAATCGAGTATGGTATAGCGGTTCCTACCATGCTCTTGGGGTAAATACAACTGAAAATCAGTATATACAATATATATTATACAAATGGTCCTTGAAAATGTATGCATTAACATGGTTTACTTTTTACAGGTTCTGGACGATATATTTGCTTCCCAAATGCAAAGATTGCAAGGAAATGCGTTGCAAGAGAAGGATATTGAGCCCCCTCGTTCAATTGTCGAAGCTCGAGCTATACTCTGTAGAGACACTAGCAACTGTCCAGATTCCTCCAACTACTTGTATTTTTAGGAATACAAACACTCCTTCATATGCTCTTGGTGTACTGTGATGTTTTTGTGGTTTACTATTTTTTCATGTTCATATATCTATCTATATTCTTTTGTATGTAAAATTTCCAATTCTTTTTGTAAGCTGTCATCAATAAGAATAAAATACTCTTTTCTCATCAAAATTCCAAAGTTATTTCAGACTGTCTTGAGTTTTAGTTCTTTTTTTTATGCATGACTCCATATATACCTAGTGAGATCTTAGCTAGCCTGTTGTCTATATAGGTTTAATAAATGACAAATTTTCGACTATTAGGACTGTGAATATTACACTCTTTGAGATGCCGCCTTTCCTTATACCTCGCTCAATCGATTTGATTCTCGTTCTCATCCTAGATTATAACTCCCTAAGGATAGAAACACATCCAAACTTCGTTCTTTTGTATTACTTGTTGGAATAAATAATATACATATATGATTAGATGCATATGTAGGTAAGGACGACTTAGAATTGGACACATAATGCCTAATTCAAATTGAAATGGACAATGATCCGAGAAATAAGATTTTTCTTTTCTCAAAAGAGAAAAAAATGAAATAGATCCACTTTCTGGATTATTGGGATGAAATCATAAAAAGCAATTTTTCAGGGACTGGATAAACTTTTTTTTCCGGCTAACCTAGCATCAACTCTTCTACAGATTTCTTGCTAAAGATCCGTTCTTTAGCCGGGGAAGTTGCATCTACTTTAATTGATATACTATATTCATGAACGTGCAATTAATCCGTATATACTAAATAAACTATTTCTTCAGAAAATTGGTTAATCTTCAAAATGATTTTTCTTTCATCCTTTTCTTTAATAGACGGGCAATTCTAACATTATAAATTAAAATTTAATTATTCAAAAATTATGTTAAAAATACTATCAATTACCGTTTTCAATATGATTTAAAAAAGGGAAAATTGTATATAATAGCAAACTATTAATTCAAATTAAATGCTATAAATATAGTTTGATTTAATTGTAACCCATAGCAAACTGTTGCTATTTCACCTCTCTCCTGGTGAATCTCGATCGCCACTCTCGTTCTCTCCCTCGCCTCTCTCATTTTTTATACAAACGCAAGT
>JAJOOO010002101.1:0-25190 GCA_029582685.1 Solanum piurae
ATTTCGGATTTTGATACGGTTGCTCTAAAATTTGGGTTAGACCCATTTCCCACTCAATTTGACCCCCTAAACAAGAATATGAAGTCGGATTTTCGAAAAACAAAACGGATTTTTTTATAAATAGCTAAACAAGTTTCCGGTAACTTCTGAAGCACATTTTTAAGGACTTTTTGGGTCATTTCACTCACATGGTCTATGTCTGTTATGACTATTCTTCCCTAAATGAAAGATAATGAATGAGACATAAAGTATACTATGACTTCTTGGTGAGTTTACTTAATAGGAGTGGGGGTATGATACTTCACTTCCACATTGCACAAGTAGACTTAATAGGATGTTGTGGGATGGTTCCTTTATATTATGTTGAGATACAAATGTATGCATGTGTGTTGAATGGATAGTTGTTATGAATGACTTTCCTTATATTCAAGTAATGTACATGACTATTTCCTTATTTGTGACTAATGATTATAATGAGGTCTAAAGATGATATGCATGACCAAGGTAACTTCAAGGAGGTGCTTGGTAGGGTTGGTATTATGGGATGCTAACCAGACATTGCACAAGTGTTCCTTAGGGGTTGCTAAGGTGTTGATATTACTATGTAATGAGTATAAATGTGATTATGGCTTGTGATGTACATTGTAAATGCATGTTTGTTTCTAAACTTGACAAAGGCATACTTTTCAACTAAAATGTCCTTTTTATCATACTTAAAGGATTTTATGCATGTTTCCATACTTAGTACATATTTGTGCTAACCCCTTCTCCTTCTACATTTTGATAAGTGTAGGTTCCGTCTAGGTGACATACACTCTCTTTCTTGAAGAAGACTTGGATTGCTTATCTCCAAGTTGTGGTGAGTCCTCAAGTTCGTGGACGGATTATCCATTTCTTAGTTTCTATTGTACTTCTCATGTTGATACTTTTATTGATGTAAAGAGCTAAGTCCCAAACTTTGTATTCCTATGTTTTAGATGGTGTATGAGACAAAATCTAGATTCCTATGATTTTCCTTTATGAAAAGTGAAGTTTGACTTCTATTGTAAAAGTTTTAAATTTTTCCGCATTATATCTATGTCTTATGTTATGATGATGCTAGAGGCTTGTATGAGACCCCTTTGGGGTCAAATACGTCGTGTTACGTCTAGGGGGTTACTCCCGGGTCGTTACAAACTTGGTATTACATCATAAGGTTTTGGGAATAATATTTAGGTTGATGTCTCATGAACCACGTCTAGTAGAGTCTTGTTCATGACTGTGAAGCGCGCCACACTTATGAATGAGAGGCTATAAGATGTTTAGGAACTTTCACTTCTTTCATTACTCTTTAGTCGTACTTTGGAGTCCTAACTCTATGAAGTCCTTTCTCCTAACCCTTCTCTTGTGATTATAGGCAATGAATACAAGAATAGGTAATGCGAGGAGGGCACAAGAGGAGAACGTGAATGAGGAAGTTCCTCCCCAAGACCCTCAAGACCCTCAAGTTCCTAATGATGAAGGGGCTATGACTAATGTGGAGATAGGGGCGGCTCTCCAAACCTTGACTCAACTTATGACAGTTCAAACTTAAGCAATCACCACTCAAGCCGAAGCTATAACGGCTCAAGCAAATAGGAAAGTTGGGCCCCGAGTGAATCCTAATGCGAGCACCATGGCTTCAAAGTTAAGAGACTTTACTCGAATGAACCCTTCTATGTTCTTTGGTTCTAAAGTGAATGAAGACCAACAAGAGGTTTTGGAAGAGGTCTACAAAATAGTGGATGATATGGGAGTTACTTCTATTGAGAAAGCCGACCTAGCTGGGTATCAATTGAAGGATGTGGCCCAAGTATGGTACACCCAATGGAAGGATAATAGGGCAATAAGAGCGGGTCCCATTGGTTGGGAAGTGTTCAAGAATGCATTCCTTGGTAGGTTCTTTCCACGGGAAAAGAGGGAAGCAAAAGTAGAGGAATTCATCAACCTTTGCCAAGGAGGCATGAGTGTCCAAGAATACTCTTTGAAATTCACTAAGTTGTCAAAATATGCCCCATCTTTGGTGTCTAACCCAAGAGATGAGATGTGTCGCTTTGTCGCCGGTGTTTCTGATGCTATTGAAGAAGAGTGCCGAGCGGCAATGCTCCATGACAACATGGATATCTCACGGTTGATGGTATATGCTCAACAACATAAGGAAACAAGGCTTAGGAAGAAGAATTGATAGGTAAAAAAGGCAAGGACCGATGATGGTAATTCTTCTAAGGGTAAGTTTGAAGGTCAAAGTGGACCAAGGTTGAAGAAGAGGGTTTCCAACCAAAGCTCCTCTAATGCTCCTAAGACCAACAAAGATAGGGTGTCTAATCCTAAGCCTCAATGAGGCAATAGGAGTGGACCTTCCATGGAGAGGCCTACATGTGCCAAGTGTGGTAAGAAGCATAAGGGGAAATGTCTTGCCGGTATGGGTGTGTGCTATGGATGTGGAAAAAATGGGCATCAATTGAAAGATTGTCCAACCCGTACGGCCAAGGGAAGAGAGGGCAATCAAGCTCCTCCTAGTGGTTCTGATTCCGATACTCCTAAGAAGAATCGCTTCTATGCTCTTCAATCAAGAGGTGACCAAGAGAGCTCCCCGGATGTTGTAACGGGTATGTTGAAAGTCTTTTCCATTGATGTTTATGCATTACTATACCCCGGTGCCACTTTATCTTTTGTTACACCCTTTGTGGCTATGAAATTTGATGTACTCCCCGAAACCCTAATAGAGCCTTTTTCGGTTTCAACCCCGGTTGGTGACTCGGTTGTAGCTAAAAGAGTATATAGGAGTTGTCCTATTTCTTTGTCTCATAAAGTCACTTTGGTAGATGTGGTTGAATTAGACATGTTTGATTTTGATGTAATCTTGGGGATGGATTGGTTGCATGCTTGTTTTGCTTCCATTGATTGTAGAACTCGGGTAGTAAAGTTTCAATTTCCAAATGAGCCCATTTTGGAATGGAAGGGGGGAAATTCAATCCCTAGAGGTCGATTCATTTCATGTCTAAAAGCTTGTAAAATGATTTCTAAGGGTTGTATCTATCATATTGTAAGAGTTAAGGACATTGAGTCTGAGACTCCTCCTTTAGAGTCGGTCCCCGTAGTAAGGGAATTTTTGGAAGTCTTTCCCGATGACTTACCTGACATTCCTCCCGAACGGGAAATAGACTTCAACATTGATCTTTTACCGGATACACGACCCATATCTATCCCTCCCTATAGAATGGCTCCGGCCGAATTGAAAGAGTTGAAGGCATAACTCAAGGACTTGTTAGACACGAGTTTTATTCAACCAAGCATATCTCTATGGGGTGCACCAGTATTGTTTGTGAAAAAGAAAGATGGGTCCTTTAGGATGTGTATCAATTACCGCCAATTGAACAAGGTCACCATAAAGAATAAGTATCCACTTCCTAGGATTGACGATTTGTTTGATCAACTCATAGGGGCTACCTTTTTCTCCAGAATAAATCTTTGTTCGGGTTACCATCAACTAAGGGTAAGAGGGTGTGACATTCCCAAGACGACCTTTAGGACCTGGTACAATCACTACGAATTTGTGGTTATGTCTTTTGGGTTAACAAATGCCCCGGCGACATTCATGGACCTTATGAATAGAGTGCTTAGGCAATACCTTGATTCATTTTTGATCATTTTTATTGATGATATTTTGATCTATTCAAGGATTGAAGGTGAACATAAGGATCATTTGAGGATAGTGTTGCAAGTCCTTAAGGACCACCAATTATATGCTAAGTTTAGCAAGTGTGAGTTTTGGCTAAGGTCGGTTGCTTTCCCTGGTCATATTGTGTCGGGCATGGGTATAGAGGTTGATCCTAAGAAGACGGATGCGGTCAAGAGTTGGCCTAGACCTCTAGCTCCTATCGATATTAAAAACTTTTTGGGTTTGGCCGGTTACTATAGGAGGTTTGTTGAGTGTTTATCCTCTATTGCTTCTCCATTAACGACCTTAACTCAAAAAAAAGCAAAGTTTGAGTGGTCGGAGGCTTGTGAGAAAAGCTTCCAAGAATTGAAAGATAGACTTACATTCGCTTCGGTGTTGACCTTACCGGAGGGTACCGATGGGTTTGTGGTATATTGTGACGCTTCTCAAGTAGGTTTGGGATGTGTCCTTATGCAACGGGGCAATGTTATTTCCTATGCTTCAAGGCAACTCAAGGTACATGAAAAGAATAATCCAACTCATGATCTCGAACTAGTGGAGGTGGTGTTTGCCTTAAAAATATGGAGACACTATCTCTATGGGGTGCATGTAGATGTGTTTACCGACCACAAGAGCCTTCAATATGTGTTTAGCCAAAAATATTTGAAACTCCGACAAAGAAGGTGGTTAGAACTTTTGAAAGATTATGACATGAGTGTCTTATACCACCCCGACAAAGCTAATATAGTTGCGGATGCCTTAAGTGGATTTTCCATGGGTAGTGTGGCTCATGTAGAAGATGAGAAGAAGGAATTGGTTCGTGATGTGCATAGGTTGGCCTGGTTAGGTCTCCAACTAGTGGATTCCACCTAGGATGGATTCACGGTCCATCATAGTTCCGAATTGTCCTTTGTGGTTGATGTAAATTCTAAGCAACATCTTGATCCTATTTTTATAGAATTGAAAGAATCGGTTCTCAACAAGTCAGTTGAGGTTTTTTCCCAAGGGGGAGATAGGGTGCTTAGGTACCAAGGTAGATTATGTGTTCCGGATGTTGATGGCTTGAGAGAGCAAATTTTAGAAGAGGCTCATGGTTCGCGGTATTCTATTCATTCGGGAGCCACCAGGGTGTATCGTGATCTACTGGAAGTCTATTGGTGGAATGTCATGAAGAAGGATATAGCGGGTTTTGTGGCCAAATGTCCAAATTGTCAACAAGTTAAGGCCGAACACCTTAAACCGGGAGGTTTATTGAAAGATTGATGAGTCCACGAATTGGACTCATTTAGGGCTATATTTTAATAGAAATTGTATCCTCAAATGCTTATTTTATCTCAATATCTGATGAAAACCCTTAAGTTTCAGGTATTTGAAGTTTGAAGGAAAGCATGGACACTAACTAGCAAAAAGGAACGAAAAGGCTGAAAAGAACAAAAAAATGAAGGCCTGAGGATCGCCGAGTCCACTTGGTGAGTCGCCGAAGGGTCTCACTTCACCTTTTATCCAGTGTGCTGAGCCTTGAAGGAAAGGGTCAAGTTGGCGGAAAAAGGGAGCAGTCGGCGCATCACTGAGGAGTTCTGCGAAGCAATACTATGTCGCCCAATGACCCAGACCACGGCGATGCCGAAAGATGGTGCAAGACTGCGATGAACTACACCAAAGGGTGAATCGCCGTGTTGATCGGTGATTCCGACTAATGTCGTCGAATGATCCGCTCCAGCACAGATTTTGAAAACTATAAATACTCGTTGAGAGATATAGCTTATTATCAGATTTTAGTATTAGATTTTCAATAGAGAACGATTAATATAATTTTAGTACTTTTTATTTTTGCTCTGAGTTTGAAGAGGGTTTTGGAAACTTAAAGAAGAAGAGGGTTTCATCTCCAAGGATTTGGACTTGGGTCTCTTGGATTCTTCATTCTTGGCTTGTAACAAGACTTAAATCTTCATACCCATTTGAATGCAAGCTCATTTAGGTATAAATTTCTATCTCTTGATGTGTGGCTAAAAACCCCAATTCTTGGGGTGTGATTTAGCGAATATGGGTTAAGATTGTTGTTGGATCTTGCTTGCTGATAGATTAAATGTAGTTTAATGGTGATGTCGTCTAGTAGTTGTGGACGAATTTAACAAATTTGTAGTTGCAAATACAAGTTTATTTATGTGTTTTTGGCTTGCTCGAGAGAGAGGTCGCGAAACCAAGACTACTAGATTGATGGCCTAAGGAGTGGGTCGACATGAGGATCAGCTCGAGAGAGTGAACCCTAGTCCCATATCCTAACACTCATCTTGAGAGAGTGAGTGGGGTAAGGCATAGGCTGGTCTTCATGCGGCAAGTGGGTGTCCGAGAGAAACCCATTTGAAATGGGGTAAGTTGTTCGAGAGAGAATTTATTCCCACATATAGCTTAGCCTAGTCACTATTACCCTATAAATTCTCTATCGAAAGCATTTACCCAACAATTTAGATTAACCCTATTCTGGTGACATCCCAAGAATCCTCTCTCATTCATAGATTTCTTTATTATTTCTACTGTGTTTGCTATACTTGTGACAGAACCCCCATTGTTATTTAACACTTTTGTGTCCCCTTTTAATTTACAATGTTTTTTAATCGTTAATATCTTTAGCTACGACTAGTTAGAACTAAATTTTATTTTTCTATTAATTCTCAAAACCGCTCCCTTGGGACTCGATCCCAACCCTTGGTTGGGTTACTATACTATTGCACGATCGTAGACACTCGTACTGGAATTGTGTCGTTGAATACGCACTAAACATCAAAATGGCGCCGCTGCCGGGGAGTGGTGTTATTTGAGAATTCTTAGATTAGTAGAATTTTTGTTTTCCTAGTTGTAGTTTCTTAACCTTATTTTTAGTTTTGTTTTTCCTTAAATTTGTTGGTGTAGGTAGGTTCCCTGAACATGGCTGAGGGAAACAGTAGCAAATGGGCTGAGATGAAGCAATAAGTCGAGGGTAACTTCAAGTTAGCTGCACTGGCAACTCAGCTGAACGACATAGCCACCAAAATCTCAAAGTTGGAAAAGAAGTGCAACAGGCAAAGGGGGAACATACCTCCTTATGAGCAAGAAAAGTCTAGGAGCAATGAAAGTAAACATATTGAAAATACACTATTAATCATTCTCCAAAAATTTTATGAACAAGACAAAATGCTAGAGGTAATGAAGGAAAGCGTGGAGGTACTGAATCAGATGAGTGGCTCCCACTCAAGGTCAATCAAGTTGATTGAAAACCTCTTGGACCGCTCATTGCCTCATATCTACCCAAGTAGTGAAGGCGGGTTGCCTAGTGGCACTAGGTCTAACCCAGAGATGAAGTTTGACTAGTAGCTCACATCGAGCCATGACGTTAAATAAGGCGCTTCTTGGGAGGCAACCCCAGATTTTAAATGTTTTTGTATGTCTCAGAAATAATGGTGTGTTGAATGAACGGGTTACAGTGTGGAGAATGTGTGGAAATTGCATTTGGCGAACTAATAACTCCATTCAGCGAACCGCCGAATAGGTGGGCAGTCCCGATGAAAACTGCCGTTTGGACCTTCACTCTTACTGAAGGTTCTGTAAAACTCAGCGAGGTAAATGACCATTCGGCGCGTCGCTGACTGAATCGGCGAGTGCGACTAATGTCGCCGATTATTCGCGAACTGGATGGTTTATAATGACCAAAGGTCCAAAAATTTGAAATCCTTCACTTTCCCTCGCTTTAAATCTTCACACATTCACACCAAGGTAGTATTTTCAATACTATTATATCCTACTAGTATTTTGGTTAAGTGATATGTGCTTCGAGTTGGATTTCTCTACTGTATAGCTTCACAATCAAATCTTAATCGACACAGAAGGTTAGTTATCCAAACCCCGATTTTACTTTCGAATGGTTTGAACTCTTTTACAATGATCGTATCTCATTGATGTTTGGTGGGCCTCTCTGCTAGGATTATAATGTTTATATCAATTTGAAAATCGATCCCGTATTGTTTTGATCGTCAAATGCCCGTATTCGTTGTCATTGTAATTGAATGAAATCCCATTGGGTTGTGCTTGCTTGTTGTTTTGATTGTTCGGGTGAAGTCGTAATAGTCCGTGTTTGTGCTAAATGTCGAAAAGTTGCTTAATGATAGAGAGGGTTTCGTGTTTTGTATATATTTGGGCTGATCTATTTAAAATTGTTTTTACAATGCTTTTTGTGGATGTTTGAGCTCATGGCTCCTTTTTGTTTTAAATTATAAAAATGATTTTGACCCTTCCGAAAAGTTTTAAAATTCTCTGAAATTTTTTGCCACCTCTCGTGTGTTGAAAGTGGATGTTCTTTTGCAAAATTTAAGTCTCGGTTCCGATCAATACTGATGACTTAAATAGTGCTATCAATTGAACAAACATGAATGTGCGGCTACGACGAGACCAAATGAAGTTGCATAGACAATATGTGAACTCTTTGCATCTTGTTGTGATTAGCCATTTATCGAATTGATTCATTTGTAATGACCGTTGGACACTAGCGAAAGTATGTAGTCTTGTTTGACTTTGGTGTCGATGCCTTGTGTGATGAGCTTACTTTGAACCATGCATGATAGATCCTAGATTTTGCTCCGTTGGTCCGGTTAACTAAGTGATGCTATCTCTTGATATGATCTTAGGTAACTTCTAAGAGTGTGAGCCAATTTGACATATACCTCTTTTGTGACCTACCTTGTGAGTGTGTGAACCTCTTTTGAACACCCCTTGAGCCTTACCTTTCTTTGGAAGAAACTTGATGAAACTATAACTTTTCTTTATCCACTACCTTTAATCCTCTTGAATTGTGTTTAGTTGAATTGCCAACTTAGGCCAAACGAAAAGGGGAAGTCAAGAAATGCAAGGAAAGTCTCCTCTTACCCATGGTTTTAAGAAAAATGGAACCCCTCCATATATAAAAAAAAAGGGAGAAAGAAAAAGAAAAATAATGAAAAAGAAAGTTGTGGAGTAAAAGTACAAAAGAAATGGGGGTCCTAAACAATCCATGGAAAATGAATAATAGGATGACTTATGAGCATTAAAGAGAATGATGAAGCAAAAGGAAAGGAAGTGTTGTGAGCACCATATTTTATGAGGATGAAAGTCACTGAGCCTAAATGACCATACCTTTGCACTCAGCCCCATTACAAGCTTTAAAAAGACCTTTTTGATCTTGAGTGAGCTGAAACAAATGTTAATCGGAAAATAAGGGCAAACCTATGGGTGAAAACATGCATTGTATTCCTCTTTTTGAGTGGGAGCGTTGCATCTGATTCCTGATCTTAAATTGATTAGCCTCTGTGTGTGAATATGTAATCATTCTTTGTGTGAGGACATTTAGATAATTTCGTTGAACTTGAACTTGCATTAGTAGAAAGTATTGTGAGTATGAGAATCTTTGGTAATGGTGTGTCACAACTTGAATCTTTGAGTACACAATTGAATCTTCGCATAAGAAGTTTGAATCTTGTTGTGTACATTCATGATTGAGTCTTGTGTAGCACTGTTTGACACACCTTTTTTTAACAGCTGAACTTGAGTTTGCTTGAGGACAAGCAAAAGTTTAAGTTGGGGGGGTGTTGATGAGTCCACAAATTAGACTCATTTAGGGCTATAGTTTAATAGAAATTGTGTCCTCAAATGCTTATTTTATCTCAATATCTGATGAAAACTCTCAGGTATTTGAAGTTTGAAGGAAAGCATGGACACTACCTCGCAAAAATGAACGAAAAAACTGAAAAGAACAAGAAAATGAAGGCCTGAGGATCACTGAGTCCACTTGGCAAGTCACCGAAGGGTCTCACTTCGCCTTTTGTTCCAGTGTGCTGAGCCCTGAAGGAAAGGATCAAGTCAACGAAAAAAAAGAGCAGTCGGCGCATCGCCGAGGAGTTCCGCAAAGCAGTACTATGTTGCCCAATGACCCAGACCACGGCGATGCCGAAAGATGGTGCAAGACGGCGATGAACTACACCAAAGGGCGAATCGCCGAGTTGATCGGTGATTTCGACTAATGTTGCCGAATGATCCGTTGCAGCATAGATTTTAAAAACTATAAATACTCGTTGAGAGTTATAACTTATTATCAGATTTTAGTAGTAGATTTTCAATAGAGAACAATTAATATAATTTTAGTACTTTTTAGTTTTACTCTGAATTTGGAGAGGGTTTTGAAAACTTGAAGAAGAAGAGGGTTTCATCTCCAAGGATTTGGACTTGGGTCTCTTGGATTCTTAATTCTTAGCATGTAACAAGACTTAAATCTTCATACCCATTTGAATGCAAGCTCATTTAGGTATAAATTTCTATCTCTTGATGTGTGGCTAAAACCCCCAATTCTTGGGGTGTGATTTAGAGAATATGGGTTAAGATTATTGTTGGATCTTGCTTGCTGATAGATTAGATGTAGTTTAATGGTGATTTCGTCTAGTAGTTGTGGATGAATTTAACAAATTTGTAGTTGCAAAAACAAGTTTATTTATGTGTTTTCGGCTTGCTCGAGAGAGAGGTCGTGAAACCAAGACTACTAGATTGATGGCCTAAGGAGTGGGTCGACATGAGGATCAGCTCGAGAGAGTGAACCCTTGTCCCATATCCTAACACTCAGCTCGAGAGAGTGAGTGGGGTAAGGCGTAGGCTAGTCTTCATGTGGCAAGTGGGTGTACGAGAGGTACCCATTTGAAATGGGTTAAGTTGCTCGAGAGAGAATTTATTCCCACATATAGCTTAGCCTAGTCACTATTACTTTATAAATTCTCTATCGAAAGCATGTACCCAACAATTTAGATTAACCCGTATTCTAGTCACATCCCAAGAATCCCCTATCATTTATAGATTTCTTTATTATTTCTGCTGTTTTTGTTATACTTGTGACAAAACCCCCATTGTTATTTGACACTTTTGTGTCCCCTTTTAATTTACAATGTTTTTTAATCGTTAATGTCTTTAACTACGACTAGTTAGAACTAAATTTTATTTTTCTATTAATTCTCAAAACCACTCCCTTGGGACTCCACCCCAACCCTTTGTTGGGTTACTATACTATTGCACGATCGTAGACACTCGTACTGGAAGTTGTGTCATTGATTATGCATTAAACATCAAAGATATAAATATTCCCACTTCCAAGTGGGAGGAGGTGAATATGGACTTTGTGGTGGGTTTGCCTTGTACTCGAAGGCAACATGATTCTATTTGGGTCATTGTGGATAGGTTGACTAAATCTGCCCACTTCATTCCCATTAAGGTTACTTTTTCGGCGGAAGACTATGCCAAATCGTACATCAAGGAGGTGGTGAAGTTGCATGGGTTTCCTTTGTCCATCATTTCGGACCGGGGTGCTCAATTTACTTCACATTTTTGGAAGGCGTTCCAACAAGGGATTGGTACCAATGTTAAACTTAGTACAACTTTCCACCCGCAAACATATGGTCAAGCAGAACGCACCATTCAAACCTTAGAGGACATGTTGTGATTGATTTCAAGGGTAATTGGGATGATCATCTCCCAATGATAGAATTTGCCTACAACAATAGTTACCATTCAAGCATTGCCATGGCTCCGTTTGAAGCCCTATATGGTAGGAGGTGTAGATGTCCGATTGGGTGGTTTGAAGTAGGTGAGTTTGCTCTAATTGGTCCCGAACTAGTTTATGATGCCATTGAAAAAGTTTGACTCATTAGAGAGAGGTTGAAGACGACCCAAAGTCAGCAAAAGTCTTATGCCGATGTTAGAAGTAGGGATCTTGAATTTGAGGTTTGTGATTGGGTCTATTTGAAAATCTCACCTATGAAAGGTGTGATGAGATTTGGTAAGAAGGGGAAGCTTAGTCCCTGGTATGTGGGCCCATATTGAATCTTGAAACGCATTGGGAAAGTTGTATATGAAGTGGACTTGCCAAATGAGTTGACCCCGGTTCACCCGGTGTTTCATGTTTCCATGCTCAAGAAGTGTATTTCTGATCCGGTATCCATCCTTCCTTTAGAGGGTGTAGGAGTTGATGAAAACCTTTCTTATGAAGAGGTCCCGGTTGAGATCTTGGACCGGCCAGTGAAGAGGTTGAGAAATAAGAAAGTAGCCTCCGTTAAGGTTTTATGGAGGAATCACTTCATCGAGGGTGCTACCTAGGAGGCCGAGGCCGATATAAAGTCCCGTTATCCTCATCTTTTTCCTTCTACTCCCATTCAAACTTGAGGAAAATAATTCCTCTTGAGTCTTTAGTGTTTTGGGAGTCATGGGTGTGAGTGACTTTTCCATGATTTCCTTAAATTGTAACTGTTCTTGTGAGAATTCATGTTAAAGCACAAATTGAGTTTTCATGATTTATATGTTCCTCATGTTGAATTGCATTTTTGTATGATGATTGCATTTTTGACTTCATGAGGTAAATTGATGAACATGTTTAATGATGTGTTGATGAGATGACATGTTGACTCTACATTGTTGTGTTGAGCTTGTATGAGTTGGAGAAGGTAGTTCCTCCCATGTTGATGTAAATTGATAAGTTTCATGCATATTGAATTAGTAGATGGAGTTCCTACTTTCTTGTATTGCATTGGCCATGTTGTGAAAGGGAGTTGAAGTTTCCTACTTTGAAATTTGCATGATATGATTAGTACATTTTTAGTTTTTGCACATTTTTTATGTTTCATGCATGATGGGCTGCTAGTCCAGAGTTTCTAACTTAGTTT
Organism: Solanum piurae; assembly: GCA_029582685.1. Lineage (NCBI taxonomy): Eukaryota > Viridiplantae > Streptophyta > Magnoliopsida > Solanales > Solanaceae > Solanum > Solanum piurae. The sequence goes on from JAJOOO010002101.1 coordinate 12,382, forward strand.
GGTGTTTTGGTCATCATTCGGGGACGAATGTTCCCAAGGAGGAAATAATGTAACATCCCAGAAATCTAATGACCTAAGCTAGAGCCTAACGTGTAGTCTAGTAGCCTAATGAAGTTAAAATGTAATGTTAGAGTCCTAAAATACCTTCCCTAATATAGTACTACAGTTTTCATGCCTAAATGTCAAGGCACGACCCCCTAGGAGCCCCCCAAGGGTCCATGAGGAGGACCCAAGGGAAGATCCAAAAGCTATAAAAAAAAATAGAATGGAACCATGATTGGGCACCCACGCCACGTGGGTGGACCCACGCTCCGTGGTTTGGAATCGTGGGTTGAGACTTAGTCTCCCCAAGCTTTTCTTCCAAAACTCCCTCTCTGACCCAAACCACGCCCATGCAGGATGGGCCGTGGTCCCATCCAAGATCCGTGGATAGGGTTCGTGGATCCCTACCTGCAAAAGCTGGTTTGGGGTTCAACCATAGGGGAGTGTTTTCTTAAATTACTAATTAAATTAATTAAGTAGTAGGGATGGTTATTATTAGTTATTTAAGGTATATTAAAGTATTTTTAACTATTAAACAACCCTTTTAACTCTCATAACTCACAAATTCAAAACTCAACCAACTTCCCTCCCAAAAATATTCTCTCTCTAAACTCCATTGAAGAACAAAGAAGAAGGTCAAGATTAGGGTTCAAGCTCCAAGATTTTCATTCCAATTTCGTGGGAAAACATCAATTAAGGTATGGGAACCTTGATTCATGGAACACTTTTTTCCATGAAGCCCTTCAAACTCTAATTTTGAAATTGGTAACTTGTTAAAAAACTAGGGTTTTCATTCTAACCATGGGTTCTTCTTAAAAATGATTTTATTATGTTAATTGCATTATATTATGGATGATTTGATGTTTAATGGTGATTTTCATTGTAAACTTCCCCATGAACCCATGAACACCCCCTAACCCCAATTTCATGAATTGTGATGAGTGTATTGATGCAAGATGATTACTATGAATTGTATCTATGTTAATATAGTTATTGAATCTTGTTTTATTCATGCTTAAAGTAGTATTTCTAAGTATGATTCTGAGACATGATTCATGACCCTTGAAAGGGTAAATTGCTAGGGTTTGTACATATTGTTAAAGGTGATGGATGAACTTATGATTCACTTGAAAGGTAAAGATCCTATGACTATTGTGTATATTGAGGTATTGTTGGTTATTCTCCCCTTACCGTTACACATGTTCATGTATGACTTGTCTAGGATGATGATGATGTTGTTGTGTTGATTGAAAGGCTATTTCTCATGAAAACACTATGAACAATAATGTGAAAGGTTTACTCACATGTTAATGATGATTCTAAGGTTGAAAGTTAGTTCTCACTTTATTGAATCTATGAGCTGTTTTATGAGTTGTATTAAATGAAGGGTAGAGCATTCCTTCACACATGTAAATACAATTCAAGACTAATTAGGTATAAATTGAGAGATAATGCTTAGTACCGAATGGATATGGACAGTGAGGTAAGGGCCCTTCCGTCAATGCAATAGGTCGGGTCATCTAAAGTAAACTCATGAGATGGAAGCTCCTCCGCCAATGCAATAGGTAGGGTTTCTAGAAGCAATCTCCCTATCCCATAACTATGTGACAACATAGGACTTAGCTAGTGGATCCACCTAGAAGCTAACAGTTTAGTTCTACCTTAAGCAAGTAGGACACCTTCTTTCGGTGTGGGGTTACACGACACCAGATTCCATGTAGCTCACATGGTCTATGTCGGTTATGACTATTCTTCCCTAAATGAAAGATAATGAAAAAGACATAAACTATACTATGATTTCTTGGTGAGTTTACTTAATAGGAGCGGGGGTATGAGACTTCACTTCCACATTGCACAAGTAGACTTAGTAGGATGCTGTGGGATGGTTCCTTATATTATGATGAGATACAAATGTATGCATGTGTGTTGAATGTATAGTTGTTATGAATGACTTTCCTTATATTCAAGTAATGCACCCTTAACCCTTAACCCTAAACCCTAAACCTTAAATACTAAACTCAAAACCTTAAATCCTAAACCCTAAACCTTAAACACTAAACCCTAATCCCTAATCCTTAAACCCTAAACACTAAACCTAAACTATAAACTTTAAACCCTAAACCCTAAATCCTAAACACTAAATCCTAAACCCTAAACTCTAAACCCTAAACCTAAAACCCAAAACCCTAAACCCTAAAATCTAAACCCTAAACCCTAAACCCTAAACCCTAAATATAAACCCTAAACTTTAAATGCTAAACCCTAAACTCTAAACACTAAACCCTAAATCCTAAACCCTAAATCCAAACTCTAAACCCTAAATCCTAAACTTTAAACCCTAAACCCTAAACTTTAAACCCTAAACCCTAAACCTTAAATTCTAAACTCAAAACCCTGCACCATAACTCTAAACCCTAAACCTTAAACATTAAACCTAAACCTTAAACCCTAAATCCAAACTCTAAGCCCTAAACTCTAAACCCTAAATCCTAAACTCTAAACCCCAAACCCCAAACCCTAAACCCGAAACCCTAAATAAAAATTTCCAAGCCCTAAATCCTAAACATAAACCCTAAAAACTAAACCCTTATACCCTAACCTCTATATCCTAAACTCTAAACCCTAAACCCTAAACCCTAAACCATAAATCCTAAACTAAAAACACTAAAACCTTACGCTAAACCCTAAACATTAAACCCTAAACCCTAAACACTAAACCCTAAACTGTAAACCTTATACCTTAATCCCTAAACCCTACATAATAAACTCAAAACCCTAAATCCTAAACATTAAACCTTAAACACTAAACCCTAATCCCTAAACCTTAAACGCTAAACACTAAACCTAAACTATAAACTTTAAACCCTAAACCCTAAACCCTAAATACTAAACTCTAAATCCTAAACCCTGAACTCTAAACCCTTAACCCAAAACCCAAAACCCTACACCCTATACCCTAAACCCTAAACACTAAACCTAAAACCTTAAACCCTAAACCCTAAACCCTATACCCTTAACCATAAACCCTAACCCCTAAACCCTAAACCTTAAACCCTAAACCCAAACCCTAAACCCTAAACTCTAAACCCTTAAATCTAACCTCTAAACTCTAAATGCTAAAACCCTTAACCCTAAACCCTAAATCTTAAACCCTAAACCCTAATCTCAAAACCCTAACCCACAAACTCTATACCCTAAACTCTAAACCCTAAATCCTAAACCCTAAACCCTAAACCCTAAACCCAACACCCTAAACTCTAAACCTTAAACCCTATACCCTAACTCCAAACTCTAAACCCTAAACCTTAAACCCTAAATCCTAAACACAAAACCCTAAACCCTGAACTCTAAACCCAAAATCCTATACCTTAAACCCTAAACCCTAAACCTTACACCCTAAACCTAAACCTAAACCCTAAACCCTTAATCTTAAACTCAGAATCCTAAACCCTAACCCTAAACCCTGAAATCTAAACACTAAACACTAAACCCTAATCCTTAAACCTTAAACCCTAAACCCTAAGCACTAAACCTAAAACATAAACTTGAAACCCTAAACCCTAAATCGTAAACTCTAATCCCTAAACAGTAAACCCTAGACCCTAAATCCTAAACCCTAAACCATAAAATATAAACACTAAACCAAAACCCTAAACTCTAAACCCTAAACCTTAAATGCTAAACTGTAAACCATAAACCCTAAACTCTAAACCCTAATATCCTATACTGTAAATACTAAACCCTTAACGTAAAATCCTAAACCCTAAAATCTAACCCCTAAACCCTAAACCCTAAACCCTAAACTCTATCCCCTAAACCCAAAACCCTAAATGCTAAACCTTAACCCCTAAACCCTAAACCCTAAACCCTATACCCTTAACCATAAACCCTAAACCCTAAACCCTAAACTCCAAACCCTAAACCCTAAACCCTTAACTCTAAACCCTAAACCCTAAACCCTAAATGCTAAACCCTTAACCCTAAACCATAAACCTTAAATACTAAACTCAAAACCCTAAATCTTAAACCCTAAACCTTAAACACTAAACCCTAATCCCTAATCCTTAAACCCTAAACACTATACCTAAACTATAAACTTTAAACCCTAAACCGTAAATCCTAAACTCTAAATCCTAAACCCTAAACTCTAAACCCTAAACCCTAAACCCTAAACCCTAAAATCTAAACCCTAAACCCTAAACCCTAAACATAAACCCTAAACCTTAAATACTAAACCCTAAACTCTAAACACTAAACCCTAAACCCTAAATCCAATCTCTAAACCCTAAACCCTAAACCCTAAATTCTAAACTCAAAATCCTGCACCATAACTCTAAACCCTAAACCTTAAACACTAAACCTAAACCTTAAACCCTAAATCCAAACTCTAAACCCTAAACCCTAAACCCTAAATCCTAAAGTCTAAACCCCAAACCCTAAATAAAAAATTCCAAGCCCTAAAGCCTAACCCTAAACCCTATACCCTAACCTCTATATCCTAAACTCTAATCCCTAAAACCTAAATCGTAAACCATAAATCCTAAACTAAAAAACCTAAAACCTAACGCTAAACCCTAAACATTAAACCCTAAACCCTAAACCCTAAACTCAACACTCTAAACCTTATACCTTAATCCTTAAACCCTACATAATAAACTCAAAACCCTAAATCCTAATACCTAAACTATAAATTTAAACCCTAAACCCTAAATCCTAAACTCTAAATCCTAAACCCTGAACTCTAAACCCTAAACCTAAAACCCAAAACCCTAAACCCTAAATCCTATACCCTAAACCCTAAACACTAAACATAAAACCTAAAACCCTAAACCCTAAACTCTATACTCTTAACCATAAACCCTAAACACTAAACCCTAAACCCCAAACCCTAAACCCTAAACCCCAAACCCTAAACCCTAAACCTTAAACCCTAAACCCTAAACTCTAAACCCTAAACCCTAAACCCTAAACCTAAACCTAAACACTAAACCCTTAATCTTAAACTCAAAATCCTAAATCCTAACCCTAAACCCTGAAATCGAAACACTAAACACTAAACCCTAATCCCTAAACCTTAAATCCTAACCTTAAACCATAAACCCTAAGCACTAAACCTTTTACATAAACTTGAAACCCTAAACCCTAAATCGTAAACCCTAAACACTAAACCCTAGACCCTAAATCCTAAATCCTAAACCCTAAACCTTAAACCCTAAACTCTAAACCCAAAAACATAAACACTAAACCAAAACCCTAAACTCTACACCCTAAACCTTAAATGCTAAACTGTAAACCCTAAATCGTAAACTCTAAATCCCAAAATCCTAAACTATAAATAATAAACCCTTAACCTAAAACCCTAAACCCTAAAATCTAACCCCTAAACCCTAAACTCTATCCTCTTAACTCTAAACCCTAAACTCTAAATGCTAAACCTTAAACCCTAAACCCTAAACCTTAAACCCTAAACCTTAAACCTTAAACCCTATACCTTAAACCCTAAATCCAAACATTAAACCCTAAACCCTAAACCCTAAACACTAAACATTAAACCCTATAACCTAAACTCTGAACCCCAAGCCCTAAACCCGAAATACTAAATCCAAAATTCAAAACCCTAAACCCTAAACCCTAAATCCTAAAACTTAAACCCTAAACCCTAAACCCTAAATCATATACCCTAACCTCTGTATCGTAAACCCTAAACCCTAAACCCTAAACCATAAATCCTAAACTCAAAACCCTAAAACCTAACCCTAAGTACTAAACATTAAACCCTAAAGCCTAACCTTTAAATCCTAAACCCTAAATCCAAACTCTAAACCCTAAATCCTAAACCCTAAACCCTAAACCCTAAACTCTAAATCTTATACCTTAATCCCTAAACCCTAAATTCTAAACTCAAAACCCTAAATCATAAACCCTAAACCTTAAACCCAAAACCCTAAATCTTAACCCTAAATCATAAACTCTAAACCCTAAACCCTAAACCCTAAACCCTAAACCCTAAACTCTAAACCCTAAACCCTAAACCCTAAACCCTAAACTCTAAACCCTAAACCCTAAACCCTACACCCTACACCCTAAACCCTAAACCCTAAACCCAAAACCCAAAACCCAAAACCCAAAACCCTAAACCCTAAATCCTAAATTCTAAACCCAAAACCCTAAACCCTAAACCCTATACCTTTAACCATAAACCCTAAACCCTAAACCCTAAACGTAAAATTCTAAACCCTAAATTCTAAATCCTAAACCCTAACCTCTACACCCTACACCATAAACCCTAAACCCTAAACCTTAAACCCTAAACCCTAAACTCTAAACCCCAAACCCTAAACCCTAAACCCTAAACTAGATCGCTTCCCCATTTCTGAATTTTTTTCTCTCTCTAAATTCCCTCACTAGAAGGAACTCTCTCTAAAACATCATAATACATACAGCTCTAACGGCTAGTTCACCTGCCACCGGAATGGCGCGTGAGCCGCCGGTGGGTCTCTGCAGACCGCCGGACCAAAGCCATCAGGAGCGCAATGAGGAGACGAACAAAACCCACCAAGAATCATCCTCTAATTCATCCTACAACTCCACGAAATTGCGAAATACAGAGGCGATGAACATCGCGATTTCAGAGAAGGAGTTAGACGGGATTCAAAGAACTATTTCCCCAGATCGTAATCAGTTGTCTCATCGAAAGCTGTTTGGGGCGAATGAATCTACTTATCAAGGGCTACAACATAGTCAAAAATCATCTGATTCCATCGTGCCAATCGAGAGATCTGAGGAGGCGATTTCTGCGAAAATCCTCGAAAAATCGCCTGAGTTACGCATTCAAATTCGTCCAACTTCCCTGCAAATTCATGGCGAGTTGAATACTGGGGATTACTCCCCTGGTGAAGAGGTACACCTCAACGCAATTTCAGGTAAAATGGGTGGCCTAATCTCCGGCGACAAGGATTCTGATGAGCAAGCAGACGGAAAAGTGAACTTTGACGGCGAGACTTCTCAGAGAGCTGCTTCTAGTGATATGGAGGTCCATCTTACCAACATATCAACCAACATAAGTCAAGAACAATTCCAAAAGGATTGCCAAGCAAATTTTGCTAATTCAACTGCCACTCGCCAAGTTGAACTCGAAGAACTCCATTGCAGAACTGAAGCAGAACAACAGGGGACACACACCAATGATCATACAAATTCTAAAGGTCAAAGACAAGACCAACATTCATTGGAGGAACAAGAAATGAGGATGAAACTAAAGCAGGCAGATACACGAATCACTCATGACCAAAACGATCAACATGATAACATGAAGTCTGTCAATTTAGAAGTGATCGAAGTGGAGAGTTCATCAAATTTCTCATTTGGAGTTAAACCAATGAATCCGACTCCTAGCAAAGGAGAGCAGCAGTCAACAGGTAAGGTTACTAATTCTATTAATGAGTTAGTTTATGATCGTGTGCAGGAGCAGCAATCAATAAATACTGAATCACAAAGCAAAGTTCCAAGTGCTGATGACATTCAAGCAGGTAAGTCTTCTCATCTTAACTCTATTCATGTTGCTGCCAGTCTGAGTAGTAGTGCGGACCTTGAGATGGTTAATGCAAATGGCCAAAAGAATGCCAATCTGAATGAGCAGGGACAAGGCAAAGGTGATGATCGAAATCATAGTAGTGCTGAAAATAAAGGTTCTGCTCAACTCCCTGATCATGAAGGGAACTGTGCATCTATTGACTATCATAAAGAATTCCCTAAAATCTCCAGCAACTTTGATAGACAAACCAATCCCAATCATAAAAGTCAGCAAGCTCAACATCCCAACCAATCCAAAATCCCAAACAACCTTATCGAAAATCAGAATACCAAACAAGACAAGAGTATTGAACCTGCCCCATACACTGTGGTACAAACTCTTGCTGCGAGACTTAGACATATACATGCTACTCATGCAGCCTCGATAGAACTGGTACCTCCCAGACATACTACTAAACAGGGCCAGCCTGCTGTGATTTATGATATGGACGATTTCATGAACAAGTTGGCAGTGGACTGTAAATACACACTTATAGGAAAGTTCAGTACCACCATGCCGAAAATTGATCTTATCAGGAAGAGCTTCATCTTGCAAACTCAGCTGAATGGGGGAGTCAATATTGCTCATTATAATGCTAGGCATGTGTTTATCGATTTGGAGAATGAACTGGACTACAACACTGTTTGGACACAACAGAGAATGACCATTGAGGGCAAACTCATGAGAATACAGGCCTGGACACCCAATTTCAGGCCTGAAGAGGAAACACCTATCGTTCCTATTTGGGTATTACTGCCAGGTCTACCATGGCACTGTTTCAAGAAAGAATTTATCACACCGCTACTAGAGTCTGTGGGCAAAGTTCTTTATTTAGACACAGCTTCCATTAAAAGAACTAGAGCGAGCATGGCCAAAGTAAAGGTCCAAGTAGACCTCACTAAGGCAAGACCTCGACATGTTTGGATTGGTTTGGATGATGAAGATCTCACCATAGGGAGATGGCAACCTATTGAATATGAAAATATCCCTCCCTACTGTGGATACTGCAGACACCAAGGACACACCATAGAGGAATGTAACTTTAAATCAAGGGATGAAGATCTCAGGAAAAGGAAAGAGTCAGAAGCAGGAAGAAAAAACAGAAACACTACTGAACAGGGGCAACAGGAACATGATACCAGGCAAACCAAGCCAATGGAACCAGAAGATCAGGGAAATGATAACAGACAAACAAAACCAAAGAAACAAGGAGAGCAGCTACAACAAAAAAGCAGTGTAAGGATCAATCAACACCTACCTGAGCAGCAGAAGGAAGAGGAATGGCAGGTACAAAGAAGGAGAAATAACAAAACACAGGAAGAAAAAGTGCAGAAGACAATGTGGAGACCAACCTCACCACAGAACAGGCTGACAAGAGAGCAACCACAGAGCACATCTCACCAAACAGGTACAACCATTATCCCTAAGCACAACTCTTTCACTAACCTTAACATGCAGGAAACAGAAAATACAGATTTGCAAAGGCTGAACAGTGATGTGAGAAGTTCAATTCAAGGAGCACAACATAGGTCTAAAGCAGACCTTAATCAAAAAAATTATACTAAGCAAACAGGAAATAAAGTGAACAACAAAAACACAGGTATTGACTCAATGCTCCCAATCCCCAGCAATCCTATTATTTCTACTTTTGATGACATTGTTGAAGTTGAAGGAGGGATGGAGGGGATATGTCAGGAGAAACAAACTAATTTGCAGGAAGGGGTGTCCAAAGGGGGGAATTTGACTCATGCTCCGCATGAGGGTACACACATTGACCCAAAATTAGACCTTAGAGCCACTGCTACCACTACAGATCAACATCAGAATCCCAAACATCAACAGGTACAGCAACAGGTACAAGCAGGGACAGGAAATCAGACTTCTACTGCAAATAACAGAGGAAAACAGCAAAAAGAGGTAAGTAATGCAGATAAACAAAACAAGAGTTCTATGGCCAAGGATATGGGAGCTAAAGCTAGCACTAGCAATCAAGTGAACACTCCTAAAAGCAAAAATAAGCCTAGCAAAAAAAAGAGAGAAGTTGCCAAAAAAAGACAAAACTTGCAGCAGGATAGTAATCAGCAGGGGGAACAACAAAGGAAAGGAGAAGTTTGCAAGAAGTTTATAATGGTTGATGAACATTTGGGTATGGATATTACTCCTTTACAGACCCAATATATGACCCCTCCACATAATGTCCCTCCTGATAAAAGGTTGGAAACATGTGGAATGAATAAAGGCCCGACCTTTGATGAATATGCTGTGGACAATTCAGAGGATGATCTTGATGTGGATAACCTTTCCCTCCAGGATCCTGATGAAGATGATGAGACTAGTGAGTTATTGATTAAAGCCTTTAGTCCTTATCCTGATTTGGACCTGGAAGAAGAGATTCAACATGTGGCAAACAACCAGGGATTGTCCCCCAGAGGACTACATCATGATAAATTCTACTTCAAAACTCAAGACATCAACACTGTCACAGCTGGCAGACCCAATAATAAGCTCTTTCTTTCCAAATCTTCTTAATGATTAGTACAATTATTTGGAATGTAAGAGGAATCAACACTCAAGGGGTACTTGAGAGACTCAAAATGCTCAAGAAAATGCACCAACTCTCCATTATTGCCATACTGGAACCTTTCTCAGATAGCACTCATGTTCAAAGTTTTAAAAACCAACTAGCTATGGAGCATGCTATGAGTAATTGCAATGGCAAAATCTGGCTTTTCTGGAATGCAGATATTGATTGTGTAATTTTAGAGGAGGATGAGCAACAAGTTACCTGCGACATTGGCCATAATGAACTTCAAACTCACTTCAACTGCACCTTTGTGTATGCCAAGTGTAAGGATCATCTTAGAAGACCTCTTTGGGATAGAATGCTACACCATGCAGCTGGCAGCACCAATCCATGGTGCTCAGTAGGTGATTATAATGTCATTACTACCATTGAGGAAAAATTGGGAGGGGTACCTTACAACATGAAAAAGAGTTTAGAATTCATTGCTGTGATAGAAGCTTGTGGTCTCATAGACCTAGGCTTCAATGGACAGAAGTTTACTTGGTCCAACAAAAGGGGTATAAACCATAGAATTTGGAAAAGACTGGACAGGGCCCTTGTCAATGATAATTGGTTAGAAAAAATGCCCCAGACTACCATCTCTCACTTACCCTCTGTAGGTTCTGATCACTGCCCCTTATTGATGGAAATAACTGCCAGAGAAGAGGATCACATCAGATACTTTAAATTCCTCAACTGCTGGACTGATCAACCCAACTTTCTTCACACTGTTAAAGCTTGCTGGGAAAGACCTATTGAGGGAAACAATATGTGGAGGTTTCACCAGAAACTGAAAAGGTTGTCTACTACCCTTAGCTCTTGGTCTAGGGGGGAATTTGGTGATATTTTTGTTAAGGTCAAGGAGTATGAGGAGAGGGTCAGAACTGCAGAAGAGAACCTCATTCAAGATCACAATGAAATCAATAGGACTGCCCTGCATGAGCTTAATGCTGAGTACATCAGATTTTTGAAAATGGAAGATTCTATTTTGAAACAAAAAACTCAATTGCATTGGTTCAAGGAGGGTGATGCTAACACTAAATACTTTCATTCTGTGATTAGAGGAAGAAGAAGAAGGCTGTTTATTCATAAACTTATCAGGGAGGATGGAGAATGGTTACAGGGAGATGATAATATTGCTGAGGCAGCTTGTACTCATTTTCAGAATACTTTTACAGGTGTGGACAATCTTATCAACGAAAATGATATCAGATGTATTCCAAACATGGTCAACCAGGAACAGAATACTAGCCTTATTGCCATGCCTGATCTAGAAGAATTAAAGGAAGTGGTCTTCTCTATGAATCCTAGTTCTGCAGCTGGTCCGGATGGGATGAATGGTCTGTTTTTTCAGAAGTGTTGGCATATTATCAAGCAGGACCTCCTTGGGGTCATTCAAGCTTTCTTTTGTGGCCAAATGATCCCTAAATATTTTTCCCACTCTTGCATTGTCCTCCTACCTAAGGTGAACAATCCCAACAAGCTTACTGAGTTCAGACCCATCAGTTTAAGTAACTTCACTTGCAAGATCATATCTAAGCTTGTGAGCTCTAGACTTGGTCCTATCTTACCTAACCTGATTTCCCTTAATCAGTCTGGGTTTGTCAAGGGGAGAAGTATCTCTGAAAATATTATGTTGGCACAGGAGATCATTCACCAGATCAAGAAACCAAACATTGGGAGCAATGTCATTATTAAATTAGATATGGCTAAAGCTTATGATAGGGTCTCTTGGTCTTATATATGCTTGGTGTTGAGAAGAATGGGGTTTGATGAAGTCTTTATTGATATGGTTTGGAGGATTATGGCTAATAATTGGTACTCTATTATTGTCAATGGCAAAAGACATGGTTTCTTCCACTCCACCAGAGGTCTCAAGCAAGGTGATCCATTATCTCCAGCCCTATTTATTTTAGGTGCAGAGGTCTTGTCCAGATCACTTAATAGACTCCACAGCAATCCTGATTATTTTGGTTTCTTCATGCAACCAAGAGGCCCTCAAGTGAACCACTTAAGTTTTGCTGATGATATTATTCTCTTCACTTCTGGAAGGCAGAAAACTCTTAAACTCATTATGAAAACCTTGAAAACCTATGAAGAGACCTCTGGCCAACTCATTAACAGGGACAAAAGTCATTTCATGGTCCACACTAGTGTCTTCAATAGCACTAGGGATAGGATCAAGAGGATCACAGGTTTCAAACAGAAAGAGGGCCCTCTTACATATCTAGGTTGCCCTTTATTTGTTGGCAGACCAAAGATTATTTATTTCTCTAACCTTATTAACAAAGTGTTATGCAGAATTACAGGTTGGCAAACAAAAATGTTGAGCTATGGTGGCAGAGCTATACTGGTCAAGCATGTATTGCAATCTCTTCCTATTCATCTCCTATCAGCAGTGACCCCTCCAGTTACTGTCCTAAAACAAGTACAAAGTCTCATGGCTGATTTCTTCTGGGGATGGAGGAATGAAAAAAAAAAATACCATTGGGCTTCTTGGAAGAATTTAAGCTTTCCTTATGATGAGGGAGGTATTGGCATGAGAAATCTTAAGGATGTATGCAGGGCATTCCAATACAAACAATGGTGGTGCTTTAGATCCAAACAAACCCTTTGGGGAGACTTCTTGAA
>JAJOOO010002102.1:0-23580 GCA_029582685.1 Solanum piurae
ATTTCTTTAATGTATCTGAGCCAGTAGTTAATGTATCCGAGCTTCATATTATGTATCCGATTTATTTTATAATGTATCCGAGCTAGTTTTTAATATATCCAAGCTACATATTATGTATTCGAGCTAGTTTTTAATATATCCGAGCTACATATTATGTATCCAATTTATATTATAATGTATCTGGGATACTCTTTAATGTATCTGAGCTACATATTATGTATCCAGTTTGTATTACTTTTTAAAAGATTAATATAATTACAAACTAAAGAGGAATAAATTATAATTTCAATATGTGATTCCTAAAATTTATCCAATATATTAACTATACAAAGGAAGAAAAATAATGGCCCACCTGCTTGGAAAATTGGGCCAATATTGCGGCTGAGAAAGAAAAATGTTAGAAGAGTTTTTATGTCCTATATTAAGAAAGCGGAAAAGAAAAGGATTATATTTGTCATTTATTATATTTTTTGATATATTTATCCTTGTCATCCAACTTTAAAGTTATATTTACCCTCATCCATTAAATCTCCATATTTTTACATAATATCATTTATGTTATGCCTGTGTGGATTTTATTTTTATCTAATTAAATCTAAATATTACTTATTAAAATCATTTTAACCCACCCACATTGAATTGAACCCCATCCACTAATGAACCCAAGAACAAGTCTTTAACTATAGTGGGTTTGGGTTTTATATTTGTATGGGAGAGATGGGTTAATGTACTTGTAATCAGATCTGAGATTTCCATCACTATCGGAAAATCGAAACACCATCCTGAACCATCGAAGCAGATCCATCAAATAAATATATTCCCGAACAACATTAAATATTCTAGATATATAGAAGTTTTCTGGTAGTTGCTTCGAATTTAATCTTATCTCCTTTCCAGTTTCACCATTGATAGCTACCGGAAACCAACTTAAATCATCCATCTCCATTGTTGAACCTCACTTCACATTCTTCACCATCTGAAACCATCGAGAAAACAGAGCACATGTAGAATGTTTGTGAAATTCTACTTATTTTTTAGTAAAATGCAGGTTAATCAATTTTATGCGTCAAGATTAGCGATGAAAGTTGGCTTTAATTTACTTAACAAAAATATTGAATTGAATGCTAAAATTTGTATTAGTTCTAAAGTTGAGTGTTGTCTAATGTGAAAGAGGAGAATGGAGATATATAGTTTTCTACATTTGTTCCAATAGAAATGCCCAAAAAGAAATTTACGCAGAAGAATCAAGTTGGGTTTTATTTTGATTAGTGGATTGGGTTTAATGCGGGGGCGGCTCAAAGTAATTAGAGGCCTAAAACAAAATTTCAATTAGAGGCCTAAAATCTAAATAAACTTCATATATATTTATTTAAAAATTATTTTTCTAACTTTTAGATTTCAATTAAAGACCTAAAATCTAAATAAACTTCATATGTATTTATTTAAAAATTATTTTTTCTAACTTTTTAGATGTAGATTTTTTCTTAAAATTTATTTATAGATGATTTCTTCAAATATCTTTTTTATTATTATTAGTTTTAGGTAAGATTTTATCAATTCAACATTAGAAAACACTCTTTTACTAGGGCATTACTATGTGAATTGTTAACATAATTCTTAGTAATAAGTTGACAAACTTTAAATAAAAACAACAGTTAAAATCATAAAATTTGATTTAAGAAGTTGATAACTTGGTATATCCTACTTTAATATGTTTGTTGTATTGCTTGAAAATTTAAGAAGAAATAAAAAAAGAATTTGTAATTTACTTTGTTCAACACTTTTCGACTATTGATTCATATTTTTGACAGACTATTACTCTACCTTATCAAAAAATTTTAAAAAAAGAGTTCAAACAGATAAATAATATGGGTGTTAGCGAAAAATAATTGATTTTTTCTATTTGAATGGGGTTAAGGAGAACAAAATAATACTCCCTCCGTCCCATATTATAAGTCACATTTTCCATTTGCACTTGCATTAAGGTAATTTTACCCTTATGCCCTTATTTAATGTTTGCTTATGACAACTTTCTAATTAATGATAAAATGTTAGATTTCAAAAATATAAATGCATTTGGATGACTATTTAAATTTTACTTTTTGGAGCCAAATTTTTTCACCAATTGATCCAAAAAAAATTAAAAATCAAGTTTTTCCCACCTCAATTTTCCTGTATATTTTGTGTAAAATATTTTTTTATATTTTTATATATAAATTTTTAAAGCAAACATGACAACATCACACAATATTCAAATTTCATTACTTCAAATTGATCTAAATTTTCCTGTTGAATTTGATGTTATTGATAATGAAATTAGACGACAAATGAATTTTAGTTCTAGTTCGACAAATAATTTGTTTTTTTATTTAAATGGTGCATAACTCCTTTATTTGGATCTTGATTTTTCTCAATTTGGCCTTCACATGTTTTGATTGAGTCTTCTATTTGTACATCCTTTGAACTTTTTGAAATGTCATCTTCCTTGATAAAATTTGTTGAAGCTTCAACTTTCAAGATTATTTTTGAATTTTTTTTCATCTTTTATTTTTAATTTTGTTTGTTGATATTTTTTTTCAAAATCAAATTTTATAGAATAAGTAGTGAATAAAGAAAGTACTTAATTAATGAATTAAGTACTCTCCCAATGAAATTAATTACTTGTAGATTTCCTAGGTTAGTCAAAGTAAATATATTTCAAGATTAATTAATTAATCAATCAAGGGTATAATGGGCAAAATATGATAATTTATGCATAAATTTTATAAAATGATATATATTGTGGTTCAACTATTTTCAGAAAGGGGTGACTTACTATGGGACGGAGGGAGTATAATTTTATGTAAAAAAATTAACAAAAAATTTATTCTTGAATTTGAGGCCCCCCCAAAATTGGAGGCTTAAGGCATATGCCTCAAATTTTATCTACAAGAGCCGCCCCTGGTTTAATGTATGGAGCAAGTTAAATGATTTTAATAATGTTTAGATTTAATTAGATAAAAATAAAATCCATATAGGCACAACATAAATAATATAAAGTGAAAATATGGAGATTTAACGGATGGAGGATAAATATGGCTTTAAAGTTGGATGAGAAGGGTAAAATATATCAAAAAAGCATGATGAAGGGCAAATATGATCCTTTTCTAAGAGTATATGGGTAAATATGACCCTTTTCCGTTAAGAAAGTGCAATTATAAAACAACCAAATACCACGTATCTCAAGCATAATGTTAATAATATCCTGACTACGGAAGTAAGCATATTGACGAACAAGATTAAATACTCCCTCTGTCCCAATTTATGTGGCACTTTTCATTTTTCGAGAGTCAAACAGTTTAAGTTTGATTAGAAATTTGCGCATGAAATCTTCAATTTTTTTAAAATAAAATTTATATATTTGTAAACTACGTAAAAAGTACTATAAGTCACAAAAATTAATAATTCAAAATGTTTAAAAGATTTATAAAAAATTTACAGTTAAAATTAGATTTATTTGAATCTCAAAATCTAAAAAGTGACACATAAAATGGAACGGAGGGAGTATTATTTTATGGACCACATCTTTCACCAAAGCTGAATGGCGTCCGTATATGGCCCTACAAAAAAGACAAGGAATCTGGAGAAAGACCAAAAAAAAAAGTGATTGTGACATTAAAAAGATTCCTTTTAAAAAATAAATAAATTTTGAAAGAAGATTCTTCAAACAATAGGTTTGGTGTATAATGTGTCTTTTTTTGCAAATTGAATTAAAAGTAGGGAAAAGGGTTTAAAATGTTAGAAAATTATGTGAAATAAATAAAAATGTTTTCCGTTTATAGTTTGATTAAAAATTGTTTTTGTCGTCAATATTTTGGTTCAAAAATATCTTTGCAGTCAATACTTTGGTCCAGAAATATCCTTTTAGTTACTAGATCATTTTTGCACCAAATATTGTCTTTGCAACATTTTTCATATATATATATATATTTGAAAAATGAGCATTTTTGTCATTAAACAACAATAAGAGCATTTCTGCATCAAAGTATTGACTTCAAGGACATTTTTGAATCAAAGTATTGACGGCAAGGACATTTTTTTAGCCAAACTATAAACGGAAGATATTTTTGTTCATTTCACATAGTTTAAGAGAATTTTAGTTTACCCTTTTCCCTTAAAAGAAAACTAAGATTCTTCAAATAATGTGTGTGGTGTAAAATGTGTCTTTTTTTGCAAATTGAATTAAAAGAAAATTATTTAGTGACAGGGGCGAATTTATGTAGTAAGGGCCTATTTGGCCATGCGATATGAAATCATCATATGTAATCATAAGATAAAATCATGAGATGAAGTTGAAGTTTTGTTTGGACATGTGATTTGAACTTTTTATGTTGTATGTTTTCTCATAAACATAAAAAAAAAACCATAAGTTATAACATTATTAAAATTGTCTCAATTCTTTATACAATCTTACCAAATAAGCACAAGTTTATAAAATCGTATAATACACTATCACAAAGATATTCTTAAGATATACAATATTTATTGATCAAACTTTAATCTAATAAAAAAATTAAATTAAACATAAATTGTGGTGTACTAGTCTTTAATAGAATCCACCCACATAGTACAAACAATCTTCTCACGTTGAACTTGCATTTCTCGATCATATGATTGAGAAGATGAACCAACATTGTTACTTTGAGCCATTTGTTCGTCAATTTGGTTGATAAATATATTTTATAAAGAATAATGAATTTAGTGAGTATAAATGGTAAAGTGAAATCGATTTCAAGTAATAATAAATTCTATATTTGTGAGAAATAATTATTATATGAGATATAAATGGTTTAAAAAGTAATGATATGAATTATAAATTTGATTTACATATGAAATGAATGGTTAGTGTGTATGCGTGTGTGTGGAGTTGTTTTTACAAAATATAAACTTGTGAGTTCATTTTTGTATTTGAAAATCCCAAATCATGATTTGAAATTCCCAAATTATGATTTTTTGGAGAATTTGAGATTTCATCTCATGATATGAAATCATGAACTGAAATTAGCGTGAAATCGCATGTCTAACGTTGATTTTATCTCATGATTTCATATCGCATGTCCAAACGTCTACTTAAATTGGGGTATGTGAATTCGTGATTTTAAAAAAATATATAAAATTAAGTATTTTATGTATATAGTTTATAAAATTAGTTTATTATTATTTGTTGGCAGTTATCTTATAAAAAGATTGAATGGTGCACTTGATTGAATGTTGAGTTATTTACTTATAGGATTAGAAATTGATTCTCACTACCAGCTAGGATTATGGTGGAGTAGTGTAATCCTTAACAAGAGGTCTCTAGTTCGAGTCTTTACGCAGTTGTCTTTGTTAGGGAGCACTTTACTCCCCCTCCCCCTAATTAATGTTGGACTTCTCGACGTAAATTCAAATTTAGTTGGGCTTAACTACGGGTACTAGACATCGGAGGAAAAACAAAAAAAAATCAATTCTCACTTTAAATATTTTTTTCCTTTTTTTTTTTAACTAGTAATGGATCCATATTTTACAAATCCTAGATTCACTTTTGTTTGAAAATTGTACATTTATCTTGCAAAAAAATATTCTTTAAGAGGTAAGATAAGAGTGTTTTGAATTGACTTATTTGGAGTGTATTTAAGTTAAAATAGTTTTAAAGCAAGGATTTGGTAAAATAAAAAAATAATTTAAGCACTTATTTTTAATTCATTATAACAAAAATAAGTAAAACTCATTAGAAATCATTACTTATGACTTTGGCTTATAAATTATAGGGATAATTTCAGAGACCTTCCTTCAGATTTTGCTCTATCACACTTGTCTTTCTTGTGGTTTACGATATTACATTTATCTTTCTTATTTGAAACTAGTTAACCAAACTGCGCTTCGCGCGGTCATATTTTCTATATTTAATTGATATAAATAAATTAAGAAATTGCAATATATATATATATATATATGAAAAAATCAAACAGAAAATAATAATAATAAAAGAAAAAAAACAACAGAATTAAATTAGTTTCAAGAAAAAAAAGAAGTAGAGAATTATATTTTTTCCTTGGAACAATACAAAGATATATTTCTTTATGCACTAATTTTATATACGTGTTACTATCTCATTTTTTGGTGTTTTAAATTATTTATGTTATTTTACTAATAATTTCCTTTATATAATACTATTTACGTCTATAAATTTATTTAACTATTTAAATTTAGAGTTCATGTAGTTTCTCTTACTTATAATTTAATTTTATACAACTATTACTTTAAAAATATGAGCATATTAATTAGTGTAATTAATAAAATTAATAGTCTAAACTTTTTTATATATCTACACAAAACTTTCATATGAAAAAGATAGAAAGTGTAATTCTTATTTCAAGAAAGAAATAGAAGTTATATTCAATTCACACATTTATTAATTAATTAATATTTTATAAAAAAAATTACATTAAAAATTTAAAACAATAAATACACAAGAGAGCTCAAATACAATTTTGTATAGAAGCTGAATAAATGATGTAATTCAAACACTACATAAATATGAAGAAGTTAAAAGTGAATATCAATAATTTCATAAATCAATATGTGGATGTGTTTTGATTTTCAATAAAAAATATGAAAAACTTGGACAATAAATGATAATAATTGTGACTTGTATTCTTATAAACTAATAAAATAAATAGAAAAATAGGGGTTTTTTAAAAAAATTTATCTTTTTTGGTTGGTGCAACATTTTTTGTATTGCCAACTTTAATCATAGGTTCATCGTGAAATGTAATAACTATAAATGAATGTTAGGATTTTTTTTGGAGAATTATGCCTTTCCATTTTTCAATTTATTTAGTAAACAATTATCTTATTCTTTAATTTACTAATTATATAAATATTTTTTTAGATTTTTGAAAATTAGATAAAAAGAGAAATCTCATAATTAGGAGAGTTAAAGGGATGATTTAATATTTTTCCAAGCTATTTGAAATGATATTTCATTAGACTACTCTGTATTAATAAATTTTCATTCTTTAAGGAGAAAATGAAAGATTTGAGTGATAAATATTTATGCCTTTAAATTTACAATAAAGAATAGGAATAAGTGGATTAGTAAAGTTTGAAATATTTAAATTCTTATAATAAATAATAGAAATTAATGAAGGAAATAGTAATTGACACGTTTTTTTAAATAGTAATAATAAATAAATAGAAATATAGAGAAAATTAAATAAATAAGATAAATAGGATCATTGGCAAAAGAGAGGTTTCAAACCACTTTTTTAATATTTAGCTTTATATAATATATAGATAGATATAAATTTTTCATTCTTCATGGAAAAATGAAAGGTTGGAGTTAAATATTTAGGTCTTTAAATTTACAACAAAGAATAGGAATAAGTAGAATAATAAATTTGAGACATTCAAGTTTTTACAATAAATTATAGAAATGAATGGAGAGAGTAGTAATAGACACTTTTTAAAATA
Source organism: Solanum piurae (assembly GCA_029582685.1). NCBI lineage: Eukaryota > Viridiplantae > Streptophyta > Magnoliopsida > Solanales > Solanaceae > Solanum > Solanum piurae. The sequence continues at coordinate 7,495 of JAJOOO010002102.1, forward strand.
ATAATAATAAATTATAATATAATGAAATTATCAAAAAAAAAATAGGATCTTTGTTTTTTTTTCCTGAAAACGAAAGTATTGTATATAGTGTTTATAGTTTCTTTAGTTTTTCTTAAGAATTATATAAATACTTAAGTTTGTTGTCAATTTTTTTTAATTCATTGGTTGGATAAAGTTTTTCTTTTCTGTTTGTAAGTTATCAATTTTTTTATAAATGAACGGTAACATCGAGTACATAATGTTCGTTTTAGAATGTTGTATAAAACTATCATAATAAAAATTCACAAGAACTATTCATAATTTAACCTAATGGATAAAGTTTTTCTTTTCTTTTTGTAAGTTATCAATTTTTTTATAAATGAACGGTAACATCGAGTACATAATGTTCGTTTTAGAATGTTGCATAAAACTATCATAATAAAAATTCACAAGAACTATTCATAATTTAACCTAATGAATTATGTATGTACTACTATAGTTATATAAAAGAAAAAGAAAAAAAAAATTCTTTATCAAGTTTCACTTCTTCAGCCTTCTGATTTTTCTTACTTATCATTTTATTCTTTTTCCATTGCATTTTTAAAATACAACTTTGAGGAAAAAAATGTAAAAAGGTATAATTAAAAGAATTTTAAAATATTTTTAAGTTCTTCAATAAAGTATATAAATGAAATGTAGAGAAGAGGAAAGAAAAACCAAAAAGATCAAATTACGAAGTAATAATTTTATTGTAAGACTTTATATCATTTTCTTCCGAAATTCACAATTTTCTCTACTCCTGTATCTTCCTCAACTTTATTCTTCATTCCTATAAGCACAAATAAATAATACCACATAAATTATTAAAGTAAAAAAAGTATAATTTAAAAAATTAAAAGAAGCATTTTAAATCAGAGATTTTTTAGGCCTTTGTTGAAAGCAATTTCTCTACTTTTGTATCTTCCTCAACTTTCTTCTTCATCCCTACAAACACAAACTAAGAATGTACTTATATGAAATTGTTAGTTACTCCATGATTTTATTTGTCTAGAGTTTATTCAATTTAGTTTCAAAGATTAATTAAATTGACTTTAAATAAATAAATAATCTCACATAAATTATTAAAGTAAAAAAAGTATAATTTAAAAAATTAAAAGAAGCGTTTTAACCCATAGATTTTTTACGCCGTTGTTGAAAGCAATTTCTCTACTTTTGTATCTTCCTCAACTTTCTTCTCATCCCTACAAGCACAAATTAAGAATACTTTTATGAAATTGTTAGTTACTCCATGATTTTATTTGTCTTGAGTTTATTCAATTTAAATTCAAAGATTAGTTAAATTGACTAAAAATAAATAAATAATATCACATAAATTATTAAATTTTAAAAAAGTATAATTTAAAAACTAAAAGAAACATTTTTACCCATAGATTCTTTATGACTTTGTTAAAAGTAACCATATGATATGATGATTAGCGTTTTCTTCTTCACCCTAATGTATGTTAGTTAAATTGACTAAAAATAAATAAATAATATCACATAAATTTTAAAGTAAAAAGAGTATAATTAAAAAAATAATAATTTACCCATATATTCTTTACGACTTTGTTGAAAGTAACCATATGATGGGATGATTAACATTTTCTTCTTCAACCTAATGTATGATATGGTGATGGAGAAGTGAAAGAATAACTTTTGATTGAAAATTTTCTTCATACAAAATATGAATTTATATAGAAAAATAGGAGGAATACCATAAGGTGTCATTATAAACTAAATATATTTAATTTTGAGGGTTATGAAGATTAAAACTGAGAGTTATGAATATTATTAAGATTATAAGTTGAAGATGTGTGAGTTATTAGTAGTTATTTCTTATTTTATTAAAGATATTAAATATACATTATAGTGGTAAGGTGAAAAGTTGACTAATTAAATGTGAAGACTTTTTTGAGATATTAAAAATAAAATAATTAAATAATGAGGAAAAAATTGTAAAAAAAGGAGAAAAAAATATATGAATGGAGGCCATAGAGAGGTGCCACATCACCTTCTCTATGTTTCTCCTTTATATATATATATATATATATTGACACAATTCTTTTCATGGAAACTTTCAAAAATGATTTTAGTTTGGGCTTAATTAGAAATTTGTAGCTATAGTTTGTTTACTTAAGAATTATAGCTACATGTTGGGAGGAGGAGAGAGGTGAGCTAGACTAGGAGGGGAGGAGAGAAGTGCACGAGATTAGGAGGGGGAGGAGAGAGGTGAGCGAGATCTGGGAGAGAGGTTGAATACCTATTTTATTCGTTGTATTAGGTGTATCACAAATACAATTGATACAACTCATTTATATCAATATGATACATATCACATGTTTGCCTTGTTGCGTAATTTCCCCTTCGTTTTATCTACTTATTACTACTATAAAAAAATATGAAATGACAAATTTGCCCTTAATAGTATAATCAACCAGTAATTAGGTTAAAGAATAAAATCTTCTGAACTTCAGTACATACAATATAAAATAATTATAAGGTTAAGTTATTAGTTTTGTAACGATCCGAACCGTCGTTATTTAGGAAAGAAAAAACGTCAAGGAAAAACTGAGCCCATTAGCCCGCCAAAGCGAGCAAATGCCGCCAGGGCGGCAGCGCTCCAGCGGGACTGACCCCACTAGAGCGGGATAGGCGAGACAGAACTTAAAGAACGCGAAGTCTTATTTTTTCCTTTTTCCAAAAACACAAAAAAGAAGCGAGGATCACCCCAAAAACCCTCAAAAAGATGCTCTAGGCATGGGAAGGGAGGAAAAAGAGATTTTTAGCGTAAGAATGTCGATAGCTTGCAGATTTCCAGTCAAAATCCACCGTCTCATCGTTCGGAATCCTGGATTGGAGCTATAATCTCTCTGTGACTGCTAGGCGCCCAAGTAGGCTAGATTTATTAATTCAGTAGGTATAAATCTGTGTTTCACTGGGTAGTATATTGGTAATTGACGGTAGAACTCATGCGTAGACTTTCGTGCACCGAAAAAGAGATGATTGTACATGTATTTCTAGATGTTACATCAGACATATACCGTAGGAGGAAGCCCTATCCCGTGAATTGGGGTTAGGTGATGGTTGATTTCATGCTTGTGGGATATAAACATGTTAATGGCTTCGTTATATGTGTACATGTATGGAATTAGACGTTTATGAATCGAACCTAAGGAAAAGACTAAATATTTACAATTGCATGCCATGAACCTAATAATCGATTGTATGATTATAAGTATGTTCATTATGGATGTGATTGTGATTGTGCTGACTGGATCGAGTGTCACGTACCAACACATATACATATTGGATCGGGTGTCACGTATTGACACACATACAAACATTAGATCGGGTGTCACGTTCTGACACATATACATACATTGGATCAGGTGTCACATATCGACACACATACATGTATTGGATCATGTGTCACGTTCCGACACATTAACAATTTGGGTATGAATTCCATGAGAGGACCATTGTCTTGTCATATCTATGTGTTATTGAGAATGTGAAATTGTACATTGCTCCTGAAATGATATATCTCGTAATGAATGGATTGTGAATGGTCAGACCCAAATCGGGATGTGGTATGGTAAGTGGAGGCCCAGGGTCCAGGTGTTACTATATCTTACTTAGAGACGTGGTCGTGTGCATTGTTGTTAAGAATTGGGGTGGTGATATGTCGTCAATATAATAGTTGGGTATTACCTTGGAAAGGGATTGGCATTGAAACAATTAACAAGTCTTGATAGAAGGTAATATTGGGTCAAATGTTGAGTGGTGAGGTGGAAGAAGTAAGGGCGTGTCGTGAGTGGTTGGCCGGGTTGGTAGTAGTTATATCCGAAATCTCCTTCGAGAGACAGAATGGTTAAGCTATAATCAAGAACGGAACGAGTAAGGGGTTAGAGTCAAGTGTACTAGTATGATTAAAGTATCCGGGAATGGTAAGGGAAAGAAAATATAAAGGTGTAGGAATGAATAGTCTTATTGCATGTTTCTTGCTAGTCGATTTCTTATATTATGCGGTGGGTATAAGGTTGACCGATGATGCCTACCAGTACGTGTGGTTGTACTGATACTACTCTTGCTATGCCTTTTGGGCATAGTCTGGTTGCAGGGTCAGTGATGTTTCATAGGTGAAGACGAAGATAATCTCCAACAACTTCTATTTTTCCTTCCATGTGGTGGGAGCTGCGTCAATTGTTATTATGTTATACCTTGTAATCTTAGTAGCTCTTGTACCTGTTTAGACTAGATCCCTGGGAAAGTTAATACAAGTTAACTTGAGTTGTTTTAAAATTCTTTATTTATGAAATCTACATGAATTTCTTTCTATTTTCAGTTTTCTTAATCTTCCGCATGTCTTAAGTTGTTTGGGAATCGAGGGTTCTCCTACTTAGGTGTTAGAGTAGGTGCCCTCACGGCCCGATGGGTTGGATCGTGACAAGTTTTTATTGCATCAAAAGGCTTGTGTAATTTTGAAGACCTTTGACATTCATTTTATCTACTGCACACACCCTTCAAATTCAATAAAACAATTAAAAGTGTAGAACTAATATTATCAAATACCTTCTTGAAATAAGACTGAAAATTGCTCCTTCAATTAAGACTGAAAAAAAAGAACTTGGAATAGAGTGATACCGAGGCTTAGAGAGTTAGGTTTTCATTCTTTAAGAAATTTCTTAAATAAAAATATTCATACAATTAAAATTAAGTAATTAAAAGAGATTAGTACTATTCTGTCAATAAGAGAGTTTAACACTAGTAGGGGTAGATTTGTCATATTATAATTTTTATATTATTAATAAATAAATATAAAGAATTGTTACGATAAAATTAAAATAAGGGAGATAAACATAATATCGTAAACCACGAGGGAGGTTAGTGTGATTGAGCGAAACTTGAAGGGAGGTATCTGAAATTAACCTTAAATTATAATTATAAGCCCATCCAAACAAGTTCTTAACAAAATATATTTTAATTCTATTAACGTAAATTAAAGAAGGAATTTAGTCTTATGCTAATTATTATAGTCTCTAATTTTTTCCGAAATAGGGGTTAAAATCGCCTTTTGATCTAAGTTCTTGAATTGACTCTATTAGTATCATAATTAGTTTTAATCTACTAATTTTGAATGTATTAGTTTTAATCTACTAGTTTTAAATAGAAAGATCAATTAGAATTCTTCACACTTAGAGGGTGTTTGGATTAGCTTAAAAGTTGGTCAAACCTACTTTTAAGTCAGTTTTTGACTTCTGAAAGTGTTTGACAAATATAAAAAATAACTTAAAATAAGTCAAAAATGACTTAAAATAAGTTACGAAGTATTTGGCAAGGTAAAAAATGACTTAAAATAAGTCAAACCAAAAGTAGGTCTCCCCCTACTTTTTATTTTTTGATTTAAAAGTCATTTCAGCTTGACTTTTTATTTTTGACTTAAAAATTACTTTTTTTAAGCCAATCCAATTGGGCTCTTAATCTGCAAATTTGAAGATTTTATTCTCAAATTTCGTTTATTTTAAAATTTTTTCTTTAATAGACGTATTTTTCAATTATGCATGTTTTCTTGTTTTTATCTAATGGACAAATAAAAATCTCTTATAAAAAGGTCATAATTTTTTTTAAGAAAAGAGCCATCATAAGTGGCCAATTCTTTCTTTTTCTTTTTTAGGAATGAGAAAAAAAAAAGGAATCATCGGATGTGATCATTGATTAAACTAATTAAAGTTGAAAATTTGTAGTGTATTCCCGCTGCTTTAAGGATAGTCTTGAAGCTAGTTATAGTTATGCATATATTAATAATATATGTATTACTTGCTTATGAGGAAAGACGATAAAGACCTCTATAAGGATTGCAAAGTTATTCCGAGTGAGAATCTTTCTACTCAACATAATTTTTTGGCGATGGACTTAACAATTAAGCGAGGGAGGAGAAAGAATAAGTTTTATGCCAGACCTAGGATTAAAAGGGGGGTTTGACACCAACACTCTCATGTAATGGGGGAGAAGTTGATGATGATGGGAGCTTAGAGGAGTAGAGGGGATGCGAAAAACATGTGGGATAAGACAACTAGTTGCATTAGGGAAGCATATATAGAGGTACTATAGGTGTCGATGGGTGAATTTGGTGGACGTAGAGGGGATTGATGGTGGAATGGAAAAGTTCAAGACAAAGTGGAAGCAAAGAAGGTTACGTATGTGAAATGGGTGGAGTGCATGGAGGATGAGAATCTGGCAAATAGGAGGTGTATAAGGCGACAAGGACGAAGGCTAAGTTAGCGGTTACAACATGCATCTAAAATGACAACCATTGAAAGATTATATATTGAACTAGGAGATAAAGGTGAAGATAAGAAGTTGTACAGGCCTACAAAGGTGAGGGAGAGGAAGGCTCGAGACTTGGATCAAGTGAAGTGTATCAAGGATAAGGAAGGACATGTGTTAATATAGGAGACCCTCATTAAGCAAAGATGACAAGTGTACTTTCACAAACTTTTGAACGAAGAAGAAGATATATACATTAGGTTTAGGTGAGTTGGATCACCCTGAGAGATATCGGGACTTCGTATATTGTAGGTATATCAAGGTTGAGGAACTGCGAGTGTGCTATTATTAGAATAAGCAGGGGAAAACGACATGACCAGATGAGATTTAGAAGGAGTTTTGGCAGATCATGAATAGAGCAAGTTTAGAGTGGTTGACTAGCTTGTTCAATTGTAACGACCCGAACTGTCGTTATTTAGGAGAAACAAAAATTCAGGAAATTTTGGGCCACTGTCCCGCCAGGGTTGGCTAGATACCGCTAGGGCGGGGTAAGTTGGCGCCAGAGTGGGATAGGCGAGACAGAATGTAAATAACGCGAAATCCTATTTTCTTCTACTTCCTAAAATACCTAATTTAGTCGTAAAACACCTTAGGAACCCCCAAAAAGTTGCAAGCTTGGAAAAAAGAGAGATATTTCTAGCGTGAAGATGTCGATGGATTGCGAATTTCCGGTCAAGATCACCGTCACGAATTCCGAAAATAAGAATCAAAGACCAAAACTCTGTGCATCTGCTTGGCGCCCAGGTAGGCTAGGGTTTATGAATTGAATAGTTTAAATCTGTGCTTACTACGTAATATATATAAAGCGATGGTAGGATTTATGCGTAGGCCTTCGTGCACTGAATGATTTATGATTTAAACCCTAGAAGGAAGCCTTAAACGATGAATTAGGGCTGAGTATGGTCGAATTAGGGTTACATGATGTGCGTTGATGAATAATCCATTGTAGGTGATGGTGGTGATTTTATGATTGTGTGATGCATGTTTGTTCTTGCTTCATTATGATACTCGTATGTATATGAATGGTGCACCATTGATCACGCTTGTTGTAATGAGATAGATGAATTATGAATGCCATGAATCATGATTAAATTGTATGAACTTGAGAATTTACTTGTGATTGGGTCGTGACAAATTGATATTAGAGCCTAGGTTACCGGTCTCCCAGTACAAGAGCAAAATGTGGACTAGACTCCTGCGGATTGGTGTGTTGACATCCACATCTAATCTTCAGGAAGCTATGAAGCATTCTAGGAAATAGTTTCACTCATTATTTCCTTTCGTGCGAAGTGTCGCTTGTGGTATGAGTTGAGTCCAATTGGTATCTCAACAAAGTGGACTGGACATCGTGGTTACGACTGAAGGAACACAAGCAAGGTAAATTGGAACTGAGAAAGTTTCAATTAGTATCTAGCCCTAAGGGCGGTGTAAATACATGGATGATCGGTAATGGTCATCCATGAAGCGAACTAACTAATAATTTGGGCTTGACTGTATGTATATCTTGGAAACTGTGAATGCGTGATTCTTGTTGTCTGACCTAATTGCAAAATATGAAGTTGTAATTGATTGAATGTGATGAGGTGATTATGTGTGCTATAAATGTGTGTCTAAACCTTGATGTGTGCAATCTGTAGGCCTAATTGATTGAAGTTATGTGAGTTGTACATGCTTGAGTATCGTGAAAACCGTTGAGGGAAGAAGTCATAATTAAATTGGTGCGAGGGTCTAGATAAATTACGGGATGATTCGTAAGATGGAAATTTGGACGTGCGTCGTAACCATCAATTAGTCGTGTGAACGTTTGGGTGTATCCTGGGGATATGTGGGTGCAACGTTGAATTAATGAGAACGAGTTGGATTCCATGTCGTTAAGATTGACTCGGATCAACTAATGTTTTTCCTAGCTTTGAGATTTATCTTAGATTGTTTGGTTAAGCTGGGAACCTTGGGGGAAATTTTAGAAAAACGAAAAGAACTCAGAAATTATTGACCTGGGTTCTGGTCCTGTCGGAGCCGCTGGGGCGGGATTATGCCCGCCATAGCGAGACCACCAGAGCGGGACAGGGTGAGGCAGAACCTCAACCCAGCCTCCCTTGTTTTCCTTAAATTCAATTTTCAACCTCAATTGGAATCCGTACAAATCCCTACCAGTCCTCTCAGTGTTCAGCAATCAAATATAGACTATAAAACCTAGCAATAAAGTGTGAGTTACATAAAATAGCTAAAGGACAAGCATCCATGTGCTACAAAACTTAGGAAAGCGAAAGGTAAAAACAGAGTTATCTTAAAGCTTTACAAGCCCAAGAGGGGCGAAAGGAAAGCTAATCAAGAACTCTCAGATTGAGTAGTGTCCACGTCGGAGTCAAGGTTCTCTGGGGCTATCACGCCAGCCCAGGCCTTATTCCGCATAGGAAACTCCATGTAGTCCTTTGGATTGAGTCGGGGAATCTCCATGTCAGGGGCAACACAAGAAAAGATAGCCTTAATAGTCTTCCACATCCGGGCCATCAGGCGATCCCTCTCCAGACCCTTCTTATTCTCCTGGAGCAGCTGGCGACATAGTATCTTGACCTCTAGGGCAATGCTGGGTGAAATCGGAGTGAAGTCAGCAGAGACACTCCATAATCTCTCCCGGACGGCAGCCAGATCCTCCTCGACCCGTACCTCGTCGTCTGAATCTACTACCGCCTTGCTGCGGCTAACCCTGCCAGTCTTCCTCCTTTTTCTCCTAGAAGTAGAACCTGCTCTAACCAAAAGAGGGTGAAGGGGGGATCCATAGAAACTACCTCGGCAGCGTCGAATAGTGGCACTCCCGCTTTCTTGCATAGAGCAATGATAAGACCAGGGAGAAATAACGCCTTCTTGTTACCCCAGTAGAACATCTTCCACTCAGAGATAATCTGTGCCCCTACGTTCTGCTCTATACCCTGTATGGCGCACACCACTACCAAGGCCCGATGGAAGGTCACGTCGGTGCGGTTGCCCGACGGGCGGATCCTCCTAGTGACCAAGTGTAGCCACATCTTAGCATCAAATGACCAATCTGAGCTAGTAATACCCTCAACATTAGCCCAGTAAACCTGATCCCGACACTCAGGCTCAACCAGAGTGTCTCTAAGCCACTCCAGATCCATCTCCCTTAGTTTGGCCTTGTATTCACCGTTCAAGACCTCCGATACCTCTAAAGCCTCATTGATGGCAGTGGCGTTCAGAGGAACGTCCACTCCCCTGATATGGATGACGGGGTGAGAGTCATCCCATCACAGAGTAGGCATGATGGCGTAGAACTCTCTCACCCAAGTAGAGCGTGCATCTGGGGTAGTCTCAGTCAGCGGATCCCACCCGAACTCCATCAGGTGAGCATAAAATGCAGGCACCTTCTCCTCTAGCTTGAGTAACACAAACCCCCTCTCGCAACAGAATCCCGTGTTGCGGTTGTTGTGATGCCTTTCCTGACTAGCGGCATCAGGGAAACGGATGAAGGGTAAGTGTTCGTCATTTTGACCTGCCATTTAGATAAGTTTGCAAGTGATGAAAATATAAGTTAGAACACGATGGAAATAGACAGTGAAAAGGTTGAATGAGAAGAAAGGAAATTCTGAGTTAAGGGATGCAGGCCACTGGTCTAGCGTATCCCGCCACAGCGACGAACAACAGGCGTGGTTATGGTGTCCTTTCATCCCAAAACCTCTATTTTCAAAAAAAATTCAGCAGATCAGAGTATATAACTACCCTAGAACCTAAATTTGCTATTATTTTCACAAAATAAACCCTAAATGATGTTCAAAATCGAGTTTATACTAAGAAGACCCTTCAACTTCCCCAACCCATTTTTGTATCGATTTAACCATGGTTTTATGAAATCCTTATGCCTAGGACGTTGTGAATACGTTAGGGACGTAAGGGAAGTACCCATGCTACGTTATCCTAACAAATCAAGCAACCTAGTTCATTTTCAAAAAACTACCCGGAAGACCGTCGCAAATCAATCAGTTATCGTCATGCATTCGTAATTAAGAATGTAATGAAGTAAAATGATTAAGGAGTGTGAGTATTACATGGATTTTGACGTTCGGAACTAGGGAATTGAGAGAGTTTGGGAGAGTTTTGTGGGGAGAAAGGGGAGAAATGAGGAAACCATTCCTCATTCCCCCCTATACTATTTCCCGATCTCCCACCTCAGTGAGAGATCCTCGCCACAGCGGCCCCGCCTCAGCAGGAGGGTTGTCGCCCTGGCGGGCCAGGCTGTGTAATATTAAAATGCGTTCTTTCGGTTTTTGTTGCCTCCAATTTCCTTCAGTCCTTCGGAGTATAGTACCCTTCGTCTGTCGAATAGTTGAAAAGTCGCCATCCGTCACGATTTTGTAGTAGACCACTTCTTTAATTTAGAAGTAACTTAAAATGAGGCGTGTAATGTCCCGTGCACTAGTCGTTCGAGGCCGAACGAGGGGTAAATTGGTATCTATCGTAACGACCCAAACCGTCGTTATTTAGGAGAAACAAAAATTTGGGAAATTCTAGGCAACTGTCCCGCTAGGGCGGGCCAGATGCCGCTAGGGCGGCGGCGCGCCAGGGCGGGATAAGTTGGCGCCATAGCGGGATAGGCGAGGCAGAACGTAAATAGCGCGAAATCATATTTTTTTCTTCTTCCTAAAATACCTAATTTAGTCGTAAAACACCTTAGGAACCCCCAAAAAGTTGCAACCTTGGAAAAAAGAGAGATATTTCTAGCGTGAAGCTGTCGATGGATTGCGAATTTCCGGTCAAGATCACCGTCACGAATTCTGGAAATAAGAATCAAAGACCAAAACTCTGTGCATCTGCTTGGCGCTTAGGTAGGCTAGGTTTTATGAATTGAGTAGTTTAAATCTGGGGTCACTACATAATATATGTAAAATGATGGTAGGATTTATGCGTAGGCCTTCATGCACCGAATGATTTATGATTTAAACCCTAGAAATAAGCCTTAGACGATGAATTAGGGATGAGTATGGTCGAATTAGGGTTACATGATGTGCATTGATGAATAATTCATTGTAGGTGATGGTGGTGATTCTATGATTGTGTGATGCATGTTTGTTCTTGCTTCATTATGATACTCGTATGTATATGAATGTTGCACTATTAGTCACCCTTTTTGTAATGATATGGATGAATTATGAATGCCATGAATCATGATTAAATTGTATGAACTTAAGAATTTACTTGTGATTGTGATTGTGGTGTGTTGAAGGGATCGGTTGCCACATTCTGGCATAACTAACTTGGATCAGTTGTCATGTTCCGACATAACTAACTTGGATCGGCTGTCACATTCCGGCATAATTATGAGATCAGTTGCCATGTTTTGGCATAATCATTGGATCGGGTACCACGTTCCGATATGCTAACTGTTTGGGTGTGGGTTCCATGAGAGGACCAATGATTTGCATAATTGTGTAGCTTGAGAAATATGAAGATGTTCGTTGCTAGTAAATGTTGATAATATTGTACATGTTCGATATATGCACGTAATTATATGGTGGTGTTGACTTATATATGTTGCACATAGTGGGTATAGGTTATGACAACTTATATTTGATTGTTTTGTATGTTAAGCGAACTTGTTGGGTATAGTGGAAGGGTAAAGTATTCACGGGGGGAGAGATGGATAGTAAGAGTTGATCGTGTGTCGTAATGCGGGAAGTAGAGGTAGTGTATATGATGAAATATGCATAGGTGGACTTCACCTTAGGGAAGGAGTTTGGGTTTAGTGGTAAGGACGTTTGATGTAGTGTACTATGTGACCATGGTTTAGTAATGTGACGAAAAAGTAAGGGTACGAAGTGAGCGGTTAGTTGGAATGCTTGTGGGTGTAATTGGGTATTTGCTTATGTGTTAGAACAACTAGGCTATGATCAAGAACCTGGTAAATAAGTTGATTGAGAAGGTGGTTAGTAATCAGAGTACTGGTGTAAATTGGAAGTAACTTAAAAGAGGGCAAAGGTGGAGAAGCGAGTGGGTTTATTGCACGACCTTACTAGTTGGTTTCTTATATTATGTGGTGGGTGTCCGGTTGATCGATGATGTCTACCAGTACGTGTGTTTTGTACTGATACTACTCTTGCTATGCCTTTTGACATAGTTTGGATGCAGGTTGGTGATGTTTCATTAGGTGAAGACGAAGAAATCTTCCAACAACTTTTATTCTTCCTTTCGTATGGTGGGAGGTGTGTCTTTTATTTATCTTGTCCAGTTGTACTCTTAGTAGCTCTTGTACCTATTTAGACTAGATTCTTTGGAGGTGTTAATTACTTTACAAGTCTTAACTCGAAATTGTTTTAAAGGTTTTTAATTATGAATTCCGTTATTATATTTATTTCCATTTAATCAGATTTTCGCATGTTTTAAATTATTGGGATAATAAGATTCTCCTACTTAGGTGGTAGTATGTAGGTTCCCGCATGGACCGGTGGGTAGGGTCGTGACATCAATTTTATTTTTCAGAAGGCTAATATGGTCGAAGAATGAAAGTGGGTTATGATGGTTCTGTTGTACAAGAACAAAAGTGACATACCAAACTGCAATATTTGCAAGAGTATTAAGTTGTTAAGTCACACTATGAAATTTGAGAGAGAATGGTAGAGATGAGAGTGAGAAGAAATGTGTCTATTATCGAGAATTTGTTTGGATTCATGTCAGGGTGATCGATCGCAAAATCTATCCATATTGTGAGGATACTTATGAAAAAATATTGAGAGAGGATGAGAGACTTACATATAGTTGATAAAGTTTCGAGAAAAGTCTTGTGGTGATGCCTATAAGTGAGTGGTATCAATGGCCTACATTAGAGAGATAAATTAAGGACATGTATGAAGGAACTAAAACACGGGTAAGAACTATGGGATGAGACTTGGAGTACGTTCTTTTGGAGACGGGGTTACACCAGCGGTTAACTTTTAGTTTGTTTCTATTGCCTTAGTGATGGATGTATTGACGCGAGACATTATATATGAGGTGTCGTGGTGTATGCTATTTGTGGATGATATAAATAGTATTTATTGATGAGACACGCAACAGAGTGAATGCTAAGTTAGAGGTGTGGAGACAGAATTTGAAGACTAAAGGGTTCAGGTTGAGTAGGACTAAGATAGACTATGTGGAGTGCAGATTCAATAATGTGATGCATAAGGTAGGTGTGAAAGTGAAGCTTGACACAAAAAATATACCAAAGAGAGATAGATTTAAGTTTCTTGAGTCTTTAATATAGGAGAATGATATCACACACACCGTATGGGTGCGACGTGGATGAAGTGGAGGCTTGCCTCTAGATTCTTATGTGATAAAAAGTACCACTGAAGCTCAAAAGTAAGTTCTATAGAGTGGTGGTTAGACCGACATTATTGTACGGGGTTGATTGTTGGTCATTCAAGAACTTCTATGTTCAGAAGATGAATGTTATGGAGCTGAGAATGTTAAGGTGGATATGTGGGCTTACTAGGAGAGATAAGATTAGAAATGAGGATATCCTGAATAAGATGGGAGTGGCCTCCGTGATGGGCAAGATGAGGGAAGCGAGACTAAGATGGTTCGTAGGTACGTAGTGGTAAGGTATGTGTACATTCTACCCTCCTCAAATCTCACTTGTAGGATTTCAGCGGGTACGTTGTTGTATTAGTTATTTATGTTCTTCCTATGTTTCAATTTGTATGCCCTAATTTTTTTTTTAGTTTGTTTTAAAAAAATGTTTCTTTTCTTTTTGTCAATTCTTTAATTTCAATTTTCTACATGACATGTTTGATGTCATAAGATTAAACAATATTTTGGTTTATACCTTTAATGTAAGACCACATATTTTTTTTACTTTCTTAAATTTTGTGTTAAGTCAGAAAAGGACAATCAAATTGAAACAACGGGAGTAAGCGACAAAATGGCACCTTAATCATGCACTTAACAACTTTGGTCTTTTATGTTTAGAGGTCAGTTTTTATCTGGTTTATGAGTCTTAAAATGATATATTTTCAAGAAAAACAATGTTTCCTTTGGAACTATCATTGTGAATGAGATATTGACTGTTGAAACAAATCTTCTGATTCTTGGATCTACTTCTTGATCATTGTAAGCATGTTTTCTCAATTATTTATTGCTATTTTTGCAATATATATGGGTAACTAACATCATATCTAAGGTTGTGGAACCTAAAATGAGAGTAATAATGATATAGTTGTTTTGGTAGAAATTCTAAATTGTATTTCTTGGTGTATGATTAGCCCTTTCATTTTGTATGAATTCTAATCAAAGACATGCATTAGAACTCAATTGTATTCTAAACTTTCTTGGAAAAAGAGGTTAATCTTAGAAAAAAAAGCTAAGCACATGGATTTGGGAATTACATTTCATCTAAGGACTTGCGACCTGATGGAAATACTTTACTTGAGACGTAAGTTGATGATTTTTAAAGAAACACTCAAATGCCACAAATACTTAGGGTGACATATTCTAGATGGATTGAAAAAACTCTAGAAGTATCATAGACATCAATCGTTTACACCTAAGATAATTTAACTAGAATTTTGTAAAGGCAACTGAATCAGAATTAAGACCTGAAACAGAAATCCACAACCTTAATTTTGCATTCTCATTGTTAAAGTACAATCAATCTTTAGTTATTAAGAACACTAAACAAACTTTTTAAAAGTTTACTTTTACACACTATTTCTAGAAATGAAGATCAGCTGCCCTAATTACGCACAAGAGAAATTCTTGACAACTTCTCTATAGTTAAATTCCAATCTTGTTTGAATTTTATATTTAACATTGATTGCTTTATACCTTTTCAGAGTCTGATTTGGACGTATCACTTACCTTAGGTAACAAGTTTCAATGTTCTTGTTGAAGATCACAACAAATAAGACTATATCTTGAGTGACCTTTAACTTAATACATTATATTTTGTAACTAATACATAAGTATCTTGTAAATCTTTGCATCTAAATTTAAATATCGTGTTCACTTTCAATTCGTATTAAGTTTTTTCCCCAAATAAACTGACTTTATACCTTTGAACCTCAATCATGTTGGGCCCATGTTGTTTCATTTCTTTTGGAACAATCACAAACATTTTTTTTTCATCATGGATCTACTTCAAGAAATTCAATGCATAATCTCAACCTTCAATATATATTTCTAATAATCTCATTTTCTTAAAACTATTCAACCATTTCATTTTATCAAGTTCAATGTTAGCTAGACTGGTCAATATTTATCTCTTTCGATGCGATAACAAGATTTTATTTATAACAAATGATTTTGTTGGTTGGTTAATTGGTCACATTTTATTCATGAAATGACTTGAATTGGTATTAGTCTGGATATAGAAAAATCATTCGTTTAGATCGAATAAGTACATTCGATCTTAATAAGTACCTTGTAATAGAATTGAGAAATTCTATAACTTGAATGTTTATTTTTTTTTCTTATTACTATTTATGTCTACTATTTAGGCAGACTACCCTCACATATTCTTAATAACAAACTAAAAAAAATATAAGAAATGATGGAAAGTGGGGGAAGAAAGAGATGTAGAAATTGAATTTGCTTCCGAAATAAAGGTGACTAAAACCTCATTTCACTACTAAAAAATTGTCAAAAAACGACGGCAAAAAGCGATGGACTGCGTCGCTTTTTTGGTCAAAATTGACGGAAAAGCGACGCAGTCACTTCCGTCGCTTTTCAAAAAGCGACGGACTGCGTCGCTAA
>JAJOOO010002103.1:0-41464 GCA_029582685.1 Solanum piurae
GTGTGGTTGTAAATCATTTCATTAAGGGTAAAAAAGACATTTTATAGGCAAATTGTTACTTAAAATAGAAATGTGTCATTCTTTTTGGGACTGACTAAAAAGGAAAGTAAGTCATATAAATTGGGACAGAGGGAGTAGTAGATAAACAATAAATCATCAACTCTTGAAAAGGTTACTTTTTACTTTTAGTTGTAGAATTAAGTAAATATAAATTGATCATAAGTCCCTTGGGAACAATAACTCGTTTCTTAAAGAATCTATATTACTTGTGTTACCGCGTACACTTGTGTGTATATTGGGAAGCAACAAATTTTTGGCGCCGCTACCGGGGACTTAGAAATTGATTTATATTCAATCTTCTTAAGTCTACAATTAGATTATTTAGATATTAATTACTTGATCTTAGCTTGTTTATTGCAGGCACTTGATTTTCAGGTCTGGCTCGGAAAGGAGATCTTGTCGAACCTTACAACGAACCTGAAAGAGTTTTACGCCAGCGCAGGAAAATGGCGAATCAAGGACCACCTGGAGAATAAGGGTTAGGTCCGCTGGGAAACGTTAATGATAATAATCAACATGAATAACCCAGAAAATATAAACAATCAAGGAAACTAAAATAACGGAGGGAACGTGAATAACTAAGGCATACCCCATATCATACCCGCAAGACCAGTTCGTGATGTGGTAGTCCCACTCACAGCCAATTTGGCATCTAGTATTAGGAAACCTCCACCGGGGGGTAGATTTGAACTAAAGTAGAGCATGGTACAGATTCTCCATTCTAATAGGCAATTCACTGGTCTCCCCCATGAGGAACCATAAATCCATCTTAGGAACTTCGTAGATATTACTGATACATACATCCCAATTGGAGTCTCATCGGACTATGTGAGGCTGACGTTGTTCCCATACTCATTATTAGAAGCCGCAAGGCGTTGATTCTGAACCACCAAACTCCATCACTACTTGGGATTGTCTAGCAAAGAAGTTCCTGAGTCGATTCTTCCCATCCAAGAAAACTACTAAGCTGAGGGGTGAGATAATAAACTTTATTCAAAAGCAAGGGTAGGACATGTACCAAGCATGGGTGCGTTTCAAAAAAATGTTGAATGCTTGCCCACCCCACATGCAAACTAATGAGGTACTTGCTCACACTTTCTTTGAGGGTTTAGATTATAATGCTCGTGCACTTCTTAATAGTGCAGCACGTGGACATGCCTTATCTAGAACAAGTGAAAAGTTCTTTCACTTACTCGATAAACTTTCTGAAGGGAACCAAGGGTATGAGGGGAAAATGTCTAGAACCACAACCCAAAAGGCTGCAGAGATTTTAGATGTAGACCACGATACTGCCATAAATGCCAAATTAGATGTAATGCAACATAACATGGCCATACATTTTAAATAGATAGCCCTAAATCAGGCACCGCTAAACGTTGTACAACAGGCAACCAATTGGTGTGAGGTATGTGGTAGTGAAACTCATGAAACTGAGTAATGTAAAGCAAACCCAAATTCCGTAAATTATGTGGGAAATGCGCAAATGGGTGGAGTTCAACAAAATTATAGCAATACTTACAACCCTAGTTGGAGGAACCATCCTAACTTCTCATGGGGTGGGAATCAAAACCAAAATCAGGCGCAAGGGGCTAACCAATATCGTGCTCAAGGGGCTGGACAACAATACCAAAATCCTAACCAAGGCATAAATCCTAGTGCACCAAAAGGGGGGATGACCAATGAAGAGATACTCCAAAAACTCATGACTGAAATAGGGACCAAATTAAATGCTCGGATAGATAAGCAGGATGAAAACATCAAAAACATCCAAATGTCCCAAATAAGTTTAGAGAAACAAGTTGCGAAAGTGGCTAATTCTTTGAACTTGTGTCCCCAAGGTGGACTGCCTGGTAATACTGAGCCCAACCCAAAGCAATTATGTGCGGTAAGTACTAGAAGTGGGTTACAATTAGAGGAACTAGCTCCAAAGAAGAGAGATACTGATGTAAGTAACAAAGAAAAGAAGGTGGAAGAGGTAGTAAAAAGCTCCAATGTTGAGGTACCCGTTCCTCAAAAGAAATTACCACCTCCATTTACACAAAGGCTGAAAAAGCATAATGAAGATGAATGCTTCGGTGAGTTTCTCTATCTCCTTAAACATGTTAACATTAATCTACCTTTGGTTAACATTTTGCAGGGTATCCCGAAGTATGCTAAATATGTGAAGGAAATTGCGGCTAGCAAGAGGAGGCTCACAGAATATGAAACTGTCGCACTTACTGAGAAGTGCAGCTCAAGGATCCAAAACAGACTGCCTAAAAAGTTAAAAGATCCGGGTAGTTTTACTGTGCAGATTACAATCGGGAAAAGTGTTCATGCCCGGGGATTGTGTGATTTGGGGGAAAGTATAAATTTGATGCCCTTATCTTTGTATCTAAATCTTGGGTTGAGTAGTCCGCAAAGAACCATTGTTACTCTCCAACTCGCTGATAGATCCATTGCTAGGCCTGAAGGGGTAGTAGAAGATGTGTTAGTTCAAGTAGGTTCATTGACTTTTCCTGTAGACTTTGTGGTCTTAGATTTTGAACATGATGTTGAAGTTCCATTCATTTTGGGATGACCTTTATTGGCCACGGGTAGGGCATTGATTGATGTAGCAGCTGGTCTACTAACTATGAGGGCTTATGACAAAGTTGAGGTATTCGATATTTACCGCGCTTTGAAATTGCCCTCTATTTATGAAGAGTTGTCTGCTATTACTGTGGTTGATCAAATAGTAGAATCACAAGTAGTTGTGCCTGAAGATCCCTTAGAAAGATTGTTAGTGGATCATGAGATGGATGGGGACACTGAGGCTCAAGAGATTGAATCATGCTTGAATCTAGCACTAGTAGACACTCGTAGGACTCAAGTGGAGTCGTTAGATCGCGAGTTGGGCTCCCCACCAAAGCAATCGATAGAAGAACCCCCTAAATTGGAACTAAAACCTCTGTTGGCTCACTTAAGGTATGCTTATTTGGGTACTAATGAAACTTTGCATGTTATACTTTCTGCAGAATTGTCTGATTTACAGGTTGATGCGGCATTAAGGATCTTAAAGCAGAGGAAGAAATCAATTAGATGGCAGATGGCTATTATTCATGGGATTAGTCCGGCGTTATGGATGCACATAATTTACATGGAAGAGTATCACAAACCTAAGGCACAACATCAACGTCGACTGAATCTTGTGATGAAAGAAGTGGTAAGAAAGGAAGTCATAAAGTGGCTAGATGCTGTAATTGTTTACCAAATCTCTGATAGTAAGTGGGTAAGTCTGGTACAATGTGTTCCCAAGAAGGGAGGTATGACAGTGGTAAGGAACGAAAAGAATGAGTTGATTCCTACTAGAACAGTGACCGGGTGGAGAATATGTATGGATTACCGGAAACTAAATGATTCTACCCAGAAAGATCACTACCACGTTCCCTTCATTGATCAAATGCTTGACCGACTAGCAGGGCAGGAGTATTATTGTTTCTTAGATGGATATTTCGGTTACAACCAGATCTTGATTGCACCCGAGGATTAGGAAAAGACCACGTTCACTTGTCCTTATGGCACATATGCTTTCAAGCGCATGCCTTCTGGGCTTTGCAATGCACCGGTGACTTTTCAAAGGTGTATGATGTCCATTTTTCATGATATGGTGGAAGACTTTGTAGAGGTGTTCATGGATGATTTTTCTGTCCTTGAGAAGTCTTTTGAGGTATGTCTCCAAAATCTTGATAAAGTACTTTCTAGATGTGAAGACACTAACTTAGTTCTAAACTGGGAAAAGTGTCATTTTTTTGTAAGAGAGGGGATAGTGTTGGGACACAAGGTGTCTAAGTCTGGTTTGAAGGTTGATAAGGCTAAGGTAGAAGTTATTGAGAAACTGCCCCCTCCCATTTCTACAACAGGTGTGCGTAGTTTTCTTGGTCATGCAGGTTTTTACAGGCGATTCATCAAGGATTTTCCAAAATTGCAAGACTTATGTGCAGTCTTTTGGAGAAGGAGGTGAAGTTTGACTTTGATGAGATGTGCTTGAAAGCTTTTGAGATGTTGAAGAGGAACTTAATTGAGGCTCCCATCTTAATTGCTCTTGATTGGGGACTACCATTTGAACTTATGTGTGATGCAAGCGATGTAGCAGTGGGTGCAGTGTTGGGACAAAGAAAGAATAAAGTGTTCCACTCGATCTATTATGCAAGAAAGAACCTTGACTCTACACAAGCTAATTACACAGTGACTGAGAAGGAGATATTGGCTTTAGTGTTCGCCTTCGACAAGTTCAGATCGTATTTGGTAGGTACTAAAGTGATTGTTTTTACTGACCATGCAGCTATTAGGTACCTATTCAACAAGAAGGATGCTAAACCAAGGCTGATTCGATGGATATTGCTTCTCCAGGAATTTGACGTTGAGATCAAAGACAGGAAAGGTACTGAAAGTCAAATAGCAGATCACTTATCTAGGTTGGAGTATTTTTCACATGTGAATGAGGGTGAGTGAATCCGGGAAGAATTTCTGGATGAACAATTGATGGCATTAGATATATCTCAAGTGCCTTGGTATGCAGACATTGTGAATTTGATAGTTAGTGGCGATTATCCTCCGGGTGCAACCACCCAACAAAAGAAAAAGCTCAATCATGATGCCAAGTTCTATATCTGGGATGAACCATTCTTGTTCAAGCAAGGTGTATACCGGGTAGTGAGAAAGTGCATTCCGGAATCTGAGGTTCACAGAGTGCTCAAAAGTTGTCATGCTAGCCCATATGGAGGTCACCATGGAGAAAGGAGGCTCCCTATTCAGTGCTATGCATGCTTCCTTGGTAACTTCTAGTTTGATCAGGGAAAGCACAGAAAATGAATCTGCTAATGAGCACACTGCTCATAAGGTACTACAATCTGGTTTCTTTTGGCCCTCGTTATTTAAAGATTCTATTGCTTTTGTGAAGGGTTGTGATAAATGCCAAAGGTTGGGTACTATTTCAAGAAGTCATGAGATGCCGCTCAGTAACATTTTGGAGGTGGAAATCATTGATGTGTGTGGTATTGACTTCATGGTCCCTTCCCACCATATAGTGGAAACCAATACATTATTGTGGCTGTGGATTATGTTAGTAAATGGGTGGAGGCTGTCGCTCTTCCTTCTAATGATTCAAGGGTGGTGATAAAGTTCATCAAAAAGAACTTCTTCACTCGCTTTGGCACTCCAAGGGCAATTATAAGTGATGGAGGTAAGCATTTCATTAACCATCTTGTTAAAAATCTTTTTGCTAAGTATAGTATTCGTCATAAGGTTTCTACAGCTTACCATCCTCAAACGAGTGGCCAAGTGGAGGTTTCGAATAGAGAGGTGAAGCAAATTTTGCAGAAAATGGTGAATGCGCAAAGGAAAGATTGGTCTGAGAAACTAGATGATGCATTGTGGGCATATAGGACTACGTATAAGACACTAATAGGGACTTCTCCTTATCACATAGTATTTAGGAAAGCATGTCACCTTCCGGCGGAATTAGAACATCAAGCATATTGGGCAATTAAAAGGCTGAACTTAGACCCCGAGCTAGCCGGTAAAAAGAGAGTGAATCCGCTGCATGAACTTGAGGAGTTTAGGCTCCACGCTTATGAGAATGCCAAGTTATACAAAGAGAAGACAAAGAGGTGACATGACAAGCACATAGTAGCTCGTACCTTCAATCCGGGAGATAAGGTACTACACTTTAACTCTAGACTAAGGTTATTCCCCGAAAAACTAAGGTCGAAGTGGAGTGGTCCTTTTGAAGTGGTCATAATGACACAACATGAGACTGTTGAACTTAAATGTAAGACTGCCTTACATTCTTGGTCAATGGGCAAATGGTGAAACACTATTTCGGTGAGGATTCGGATCGTGATCGCGAAGCTCTTGAGCTAAATGATGAATGATCCAATTGGCGTCGTGCTGCGACGTTAAATCAAGCGCTACATGAGAGGCAACCCATGAACAATATGTAATAAATATGTAGTTGTTTTTGTATTTTTGATTTTTTTGTTTTGGCGTAGTTTTAATTCTTAGAATATAGGTTAGTTATAGCTAGATAGGATTTTCTTTCATTATTTGTAACTTAGTGTATAATAGTAAAAACAATTGTAGGCAGGCGCGCCGCGCCTGGAATAAAAGTTCAGAGGAGGCGTTGGGGCACGGTACTGGCGCGCCCCCCATCGCGCCCACGCCCAGGTTTTTAGGAAATCGGGTTTCGACCCGGTTTTAGCCCGACCCACTAATAATAAAACCCCCCAACTCCTACATTCATCCCCTATTCCCTTTATTCCATCGACCCAAACCCCAAAGTTTCTCCCACTATTTTCTCTTCTTTTTCTTCCCTCCCAAATTCCTCCATTAACCCACCTCAAACTCCTCTTTTCCCACACACCTCCCCCTTTTTTCAACTTTTCTTTCTCCCACAACTCCATTCTAAGTACTTCCACCCCCACCATTCCACTTCACTAACCTTTTGTTTTTTTTTTCTTTCTTTCTTTCTTCTCTTTCTCAAACCAAATTTTCAACTCTTCTTCCCTCACCTCTTAACAGGTTCCAATGGCACCTAAGGTGAAGAATGTGGCGGGGTCTAACCGTAGTAGAAAGGGTGAAACATCCGGGTTCGGAAATCGGGAACCAGCCCAAAAATTTGGTAAAAAAATGGTTCAGCGGTATGGGTTGACTTGGTTTGACTGCCAATGGGAAGCAAAATATATGAGGGACGAATACGTCGATTCGATAAAGTTACAGTCTCAATTTCCTGATATATATAGGATTGTGGTTGAGTTGGGACTGCAGTTTATTTTTTACCATTCGGGTGATTGTAATTTGTCGTTAGTTCGTGAGTTTTATGCAAATTAGCTCACGGAAACTAAGTACAAAAATGTGCCTATAAGAGGAAAGGATGTGAAGTTTTTGGCTAGGATATTGAATGAGATGTTGGGCACCCCTGACTGTGATGTCGATAACTTTAATAGGTTGATAGAGATATTCAACACACATTGTGTGGGGTAGAGTCGACAGCTAGGTGGGGGCGTAGTAAGGATATTGAGTGGCATTTCACCTTCCACTTTGCTAATTTCAATCTAATTGCTAGGGTGTGGCTGAAAATAGTGTGTAGTGTATTGTTTCCCGCGAAAAATTTGACTGAGGTGACGCGGGATAGAGTGGTGTTGGTTTATATGCTGATGAAGGATTCACCTATTAATGTTGGGGCAATCCTGAGGCAAAATATGATAAAGTTTAGGAACAATTGGCGTTGATGAAAAGCTTTCTCATAGTCAAAATAGCTGATGAAAGAAGGAGAGAAGAAGTATGACCTTTTCAGGAAGCATATAAATAAAGCAAGATTTCGACCAGGCACGTATCGAAGGAGAAAAGAAGGAGGAGGAGGCGGCTTGTGACTTGACTATTGCTCTTCACCCAAATCTGACGAGTAAGCTGGTTGATGTGACCCGCACTAAGGCACTAGACACGTCATATGGACATGTCTTGTCTGCCTAAGAGAAGCAAGCATGTGAGGATAGTGTCATGGAAAGAATGTTTGGGATGTCGGAATTGCAGTTGTGGATAGGTGGCCGTCCAGTTACAGATGAGGAGATGGAGACCATGGCGGAGCGCTACCCCTTGATCGAGAGTGCAACGTTCTTATGCAGGACTAGTCCCGCATTTTTAGAGCCTTTGGATGATGATGAGGCTACTGCTGATGAGGCTATGGATGATGTTGTGGATGACTAGACGAATGCCTTGATGGTGTTCGATGGCGGTGACGACGAGGCTTAGAGGCCCGAGGGAGTATTCCTAACTCTATATTTTGCTTTAATTGTACACTGAGGACAATGCTTATTTTTAAAGTGTGGGGTGGGGTAATATGTCTCTGTTGTATATAGTTGTTTACTGCTTTATCGAGTCTAGTGTGGTTTTTAGTTAAATTTTTAATTTATTTTTTTTGGGTTTCTCAGCGTTTGTTTTCGGTACTTTTACTAAGGATTGTCCCTTTGAACCGACTAAGACTAGTTTACTGCTTTATTGAGTCTTAGATTCATCATATGAGTGACAGTTTCTAATGATGGATGGATGACGACCATCTTAAGGGAAAATTAGTAACATAGAGGAGTAGGATTGAGAAACCAACCTTGGTCTTTTGAAACTATGTCCGAAAAAGTTAGTCAAACGTCATGGGTAGTCATAATTGAAAAATGCAATAGAGTGTTAACCTTGTAACAAGCATGTGTTCTTAGTTTTGATTCAAAATAAAATAAAAATGGTCTTAATTGTGTAGTAATACCATAATGCAAGTTGTATGAGCATGTTAGTTGATATATCCTTATATGTGTCATGATGCCATGTGTGGTGAGAGTTGATTGGTTCTTGCTTAACTTGATATCTAGAACTTGCCTTGTGTGTGTTGAATTAGTAGCATGTATGACTTAGGAAATGTGATTGAGGATGTATGACTTAGGGAATGTGATTGAGGCGTTTCTTTGAAATAGCAAATTATTGATTCTATTTGTATGCCTACCATTGAAATTATCCCTAGTGAAGCCCCATTGAACCTTTAGCCTTGTTTATTGATAAGCCACATGATAAGTCAAAACCCGTTTGTTTGATACCAAGTTCTTTTGATCCTAATAGGAGCCTTAATGCACTATGTTAAGAAGAAGGGTTGAAAATTGTTGGTTGATATAATTAAGGGTGAAATGCTACATTGTGTGGGAAAAAAAAGGATAAGTAAAAATTATGTGGCTAGTGCAAAGGCTTGAAAAAAAAAGAAAAAAAAAGAAAGAAAGAAAGAAATAAAGGGCAAATATGGAGTAACAAAAAGGGGTAAATATTCATGGAGTGTGTACTAGGAGGAAAGAAAAACTATGACGGAGATTGTTGGCAAGATAATGACATGTGCATTAGGGAAGTGTATTCACTAAAATGGTTCCTAACTATTCCCTCCCTTACCTTAAGGCGACATTACAACCAAATGAAAGTCCTCTTGATTCCTTGAGAAATATAATGCGAAAGTAAGAATGCACTATTGGCAAGCTTATGGTATGTTGAGAAAAGTAAGAACTTTTGTAAGAGTGAGTTGATTGTTTGAAAAATAGGCCTTGTTGATATTGTAATTGCTTGAGTGAAAGGCTTTACTAAACAAGAGTAAGTGAGGGCATTCATGGCATGTGTATGATTATCTATTTGGTGTGTTTGTATGAGTTTGTATTAGCCCGGAAAAATATTACAAGAGTCATTCTTTGAGCATGTGTTGTAACTTGGTGTAAATGTTTTGAAATGTTGCATCCATTGTGAACTACAAGAACATGATTAAAAGTGTTTGGTTGATTTTAAGGTGGGTTGATAAGTACAAAGGCTAAAAAAAAAAGAAGACATAATAGTCTAAAGATTGTTTGAGGACAAACAAATGTTTAACTGTGGGGTGGTGATCTTAGGCATATTTATATGCTTAAGTTGTCAATAATTGCCCATGAATTGATGGAATTAAAGAATGATCTTTAGTTATTAGCTTGATTTTCATAGAACTTGTGATGATTGTGCACTAAAATACATGATTAGTCTTTGCAGGAACTTTCAAGGAGCTTGGAGTCGAATGGAAGAAAAGAGATGTGAAGGCGTGCGAAGAATAGACTAAGTGTGGAAGCAACTGGACCTGGTGTACTGAGAGACGTGCCGCGCCAGGCTTGAAAGATCAGAATGGCCTTCCTGGCGCTCTGCTAGGCGCGACGCGCCAACCGTTGAAGTTCTGAAGCGCCTTCCTGGAGCTCTGCTAGGCGCGACACGCCAACTCTTGAAGTTCTGAAGAGTCTTCCTGGCGCTCTGCTGGGCGCGGGGCGTCAAGGTGAAAAGTTCAGAACGCCTCTTCAGGCGCGGTGCCCCACCCTGAGGCCAACTTTTCCAGTGAAAATACAACTAAATAGGACTCCTTGTTGGTTTAGAATTGGGTCTGAGTTTTTCTAATTATTATAAATAGACTCCTAGGGTTCATTAGTGAGGGTTCGATAGTGTGCAAGAGCAAGAATTTAAGTTTGTAATAGGTTTTAATCCTTTTAACTCTTTTATTTTCCGGAAATTGCATAAACTATTGTATTTTCTTGTTTTCTAATAGCATGAGTAGCTAAACGCCCTAGTTCTGGGGGTGTAACTACGAATTGATTGTTGATTATTTGAGGTTGTTGAATTAATTTTCGATTGTCAATACAAGTTACTTCTATATTCTTGTTTTAGTATTTTATACTTGCGCACCATAAGATAAATCTATTGTCTAATTTTAAAATCGGGAGAGGAGAGGTTAGATAGACCAGAGAATATAGAGAGCTCGGTCCACCCATTAAATTGAGGTGATTAGTGTTCAGGAGTGACGCCCAGACGAACACCTTGCTTGGTTACGAAATAGGGTGAAATATAAATGTTCGTCAGTTAGTCTATTTATTCCCGCTCAACGATGTAGTTAGATAGCTAACTGGGGTAGGCGACGAGAGGCGTATAACCCGGATCATATCATCAACCC
This sequence comes from Solanum piurae, assembly GCA_029582685.1. NCBI lineage: Eukaryota > Viridiplantae > Streptophyta > Magnoliopsida > Solanales > Solanaceae > Solanum > Solanum piurae. Next base: position 10,562 of record JAJOOO010002103.1, read on the forward strand.
TATAAACCAATAACTTGACAACTGAAATTAGTTCTAAGCCAATAATATGATACATGATGTTCATTATATGATGCAGCCCTGGAATTGCTTTAACTTGCTTGAAACATTATATCAAAATCATTCACAATTAGTTACTTTCAATTAGTGCATAATTATTAGTAGATAAACAATAAATCATCAACTCTTGAAAAGGTTACTTTTTACTTTTAGTTGTAGAATTAAGTGAATATAAATTGATCATAAGTCCCTTGGGAACGATAACTCGTTTCTTAAAGAATCTTTATTACTTGCGCAACCACGTACACTTGTGTGTATATTGGGGAGCAACAATAACAATTCAATTAATTCCTCCAAGGGTTTATATTCTTCTGTTTCCTTTTGGTATGAGAAGAAAACAAAATGTGTTCTATTCTTATTATACTCACTAAAATGATTCCTTCCCATTGAAGTCAATGTGTGTGTGTTAAAAGCAAAATAGATCCTAAAGAAGGTCTTTTTTTTTATATATATATATTGAAATTAAAATCTTTATAAACTGCAAACAAACATGTGTAGGGATCATTGAATTAGTTATATCCCGAGCTTTTAAATTATTTATTATTTCGCCACAACTTAGAAATCCAGCAAATGATGACACTTCTTCTCAAGGACACTAGTCTATGAAGTGAGTTGAGAGCAGTGAGGTCTCAGGCTCAAGAAGCTGCAAATCAAGTTAGGATATCTTCTTGCTATCTTCATAACCAAGTTATCACAACGTCCATTCAAATATATAAACGCCAAAGATAGTGAAGAACCTAATATTTGTTTCCTCATAAAACCATCTCTTACTGTACTGTACTCCGAACAAAAAGTATTCTATGAAATTCCGAACAAGAAAGTACTCTAGGAAATTAGTAATTTACAAGATGTATGTAAGTCCTAATAAACAAAAAATGTAGAAAGTCAGTTAGAGAAACAGGGGTGACTAAACTAAATGAAGATAAAAATAAAAATAGGTAGACATATCATACTTAAGCTGCATACTGTGTTAACTTCAATCTCAACAACTCATTCAGAATCTGCTGCATGCGTCTAGCTCGGACTATTAATAAGTGTGGGGAGGAAATAACACATATACGATTAAGAACAGAACTTGCTGACTCTAGATTTTGGATTCGTCACTGACTCAACACACATATATATACCAAGAGTGCTCCTATAAAGACAAGTCACAAGTCTGTTTTGCTTCCAAGCAAGCTTATTTAAATCCAAAAAGACTACGAGGATCCATGGCTAAATCAACGACCGATTTGAGCTCATCCCAGTTTCCATGACTAAACAAATACTCCTGATCTTCAGCACTTGTGTTCCAAAAGATTGAATTTGATGATGTGAATGGTGATTCAGGCACGGTCGTAATTAGTTGGCTATTATTGTAGTAACTGTTTCTTTGATCAACTTGATAGTTTAAATTTCCTCCAGATGATGCATTGATAATGTTCTTTTGTGGAAATGCCATCTTTTTTAAATTGATGACATTATTGGAGTGATCATCACTGATTTCGGATTGAACACTGCATGCCTTAGAACTTGTGTCACCGAAACTTTGTTTAACAACGAGCTGCTGCTGCTGCTTCCAATCTGGTGTGAATCTTTTGTAATTGGAAATCCTCTTGAATATTCTGCAGAGAGTCCAAACTTCCTGCAATTTTATGATTTTGTAAGTGTTAATGATATTCGATATACAAGAGAACTAAAAAGGAGCTTTGGTTAATTAGGTGATCCAATATCAATCTGCCTCTAAGCATAATAAGTCATGAGTTCCTTGAAAAAAGGAAACGGAATGTGGCTAAGTTTGAAGTGATTGAGCACCTCCACCATCGACCAATAGGTTGAGGGTTTGAGTCACGTTGTTAAAGGTCTTTCAGAAACAACCTCTCTAGCTAGTAGCTACCCCACAAAGGTAAGGATAAGATATGTGTATATCTTACCCTCCCCCAACTCCACTTGTGGTATAACTCTGCGTATGTTGTTGTTGATTATTGTATGCCAGGATTCTCGGGGATGAAGTAATCCAAAATTTCATGTTGTTCCAAACATGATGAAGAAGAGATCATCCTGCATCTTTTTTGTAAAAGCTAGATTACAGAACAGGTCTGCTCTGGTCTTTCTTTAGTATATGCTGAGTATTATGGTAACATGATAGAGATCAACTAGCTAATAATCAGTGTAGTCTCACATAGTGAGGTCTGGGAGGATAGTGTATATACAGACTTTACCTCTATCTCATATGTGATTGTTTCTAATAGACCCCCGACTCAAAACAACAGGTAGTAACAAAAACAACAAATAGTAACATAACAGTACTACAACAAGATAATACTACAAATAAACTACACGAAATAATAGATAGTCACAGAAATCAAAGAACAAGAAACTACAAGAGTAGTCCATCGAAAAACTTACAGCTTCAGGAGCAATGTTCTTGGGATTAGGCAGCTGTCCATTTGAAGTATTCGTCTTCCAAATAGGCGGGAGACGAAACTCATGCATCATCCAATCAGTTTTAGTACCTTTTCCAGCACTTCCCCTATAATATACTAATGATTTCTTGAGGCCAATGCACTCATTGCTTTGTGAATAAACAGGCTTGTCAATTCCTGTTGCTTTCCAAAAACCAGATCCTGTTACTCTATTTGGTCTTACACTGTTTTTGTACTTTCTTCCTCTCATGCTGAAGAAATACCATTCTTTGTTATCACCTACTCTGCACATCACTTCTTCATACAAATGAATTTCAACCAAAAGTTAGAAAGAAAAAAAACAACCAACAATTAGCTTACAAACATATATCTCAAATGAAAAATATGTACAACTTCAAACATTTACATCGTGCTCTCGGACTTCGTATATAAAATTCAACAGGTTATCGCTCTCAGGGAGTGCATATTTATAATAAGGATACATAAATTATTGTACGTCAAATAATATTAGTAGTGTTGGTTAACTTATTGGAGTATTGTGAGCTGAACGAATGTGGCATACTTTGGAAGAAGTTATTTTATCATACCAAGTCATCTTATTGGAAATAATAAGAGCATCTCGCAATACTCAAAATTTCATATGTGAAGCGAGTATACAAGAAACAACTCTAGTAGCAAATGTGCCTCTTTGGGATCGTATCAATTGGTTCAAAGGATTAATGCACTATCAAAAACAACATAACAACATTTTGTTTGGAAATCAAAATAAGGGAATCTATTCGAGAGGGGGATGAGAAATATTTTGTTACATCATAGAAATTTATTTGATTCTATTCTTTCAAAACTCCACCTCATATAACATAATTGGTCACTTTATAAGAATTATCTTTGTTGCACATTTTTATCACATAAGACAATGTATGCGATCCTTTCATTCCATCCACCATATTTCAATACAATGTGACTATTACCATCAATCTCCTCATTTTGTTGGATCATTGACTATAGTTGACACTTTGTTTTTGGGGGGTGTGTGTAATTTGTGTTTCAACCTTACTTTCACATCATTCACATGTGTTATATCACTGAACTCGCACTCTAAATATTCTATCTTAGTCTGGCTCAATCTACACCCTTTAGACTTCAGGGTTTATCTCTAAACCTTCAACCTATCATTAACTCTATAGCGTGTCTCATCTATAAATACTATGTCATCTACAAAGAGGGTACACCATGACACCTCTCTTTGGATACGTCACGTGAATGAATTATCACCAAGGTAAATAAAATAGGCTAAGAGTCAATCTCTTATATAACCCTCATCATGAGTACAAAGTTATCCGATTCTCTTCTCACTATCATCACTTGGATTTTGACTTCATCATACTTATATTTAATGACCCTAATGTAAGCAAAAAGTATACCTTTAGCCTCCAAACACCTTCATGAAAAACCTTTGTGGACTTTATTGTAACCTTTTTCTAGGTCAATGAACACCATATGTAAATCTCTCTTCCTCTCTACACTACTCCATTTACCTTCTAACGAGATGTATGACTTTTGTAGTCGAATGCCCCAATATGAATTCAAATTGGTTTTTGGTGATAAAATCACACACATTCATCCTCATCTCTATTTCCTCTCCTAAACATTTATAGTGTTACTTTGCAGCTTTATACCTCTATAGTTGTTGCAACTCTAAATTTTACCTTTGTTCTTGTACAATGAGATCATTATACTCTACATCAGTTCTTTGGGAATTTATAACGTTAAACAACCCACTTAGCCATTTCATACATGTGATCTTTCAAAATTCCACCGAAATCTCATTAGGTCTAGTCTCCCTCCTCCTTCTCATCTTACGAATAACCTCCTCATGTCCCTATAATTCCCAAAATTTCAACGACTTTTGGAGTGTTGAAAATCACCCAGCACAATATTCTTCATATCTTCTTCCACTTTATGAATACTATCATATCATCTTTCTTTTCCATCAATATTTTTCCTTCCTCATCTTTAATGCACTTCACTTAGTTCATAACAGATCATCTTCTTTCTTTTACAAGATATTGATCTGATTATTATTGATAGTTATATATAAAATTTACATGACTTTCTTAGATTTTCATGTGTATTAGTCTATTAAAAATAGAATTTCATCTTTTATGTTTAGTAAGTATAAATTTCATTGATTTCATATTCTCTTACATGAATGACATAATATGATTAAAATTACAAAATTCAAAAGATATATAGTTTTAATATGTTAAATATTTTATGTGTCTCGTATTGTTTGTTCACATTATTAAAAACAAATGTCTTAAATTACTTATCAATTCATAAAATCAGATAAAATTGATTTTTTTTTTCATTTTAACCTTAAAATTAATTATTTTTTTGAAAGTTTGAACATTGTATATGGGTCCAAAAAAGTTTCTGCATTATTAATTTTGATATAAATTAATAAAACACATAAATAGAATGTATTAAAAAAATAAAAGAATAAATCAATAATTATTTTTTAATTCATAATTTCTTTTAAGAATATATAAAATAAAAAATAAACAAGTAATATGAGACATGAGTTAGATCGAACATGCATTTCTTTATCTACCACCTATTATGTGGACAAAGATATTGTCGTTGTTGCTTCTGATACACTCAAGCAAAATATTAATTTAATGATACATAAGAGGAAGATTGTTGTTTATTATTATTATTATTATTATAGTAATAATACTATAGATTATATTAGTCAAAACAAAAATTCGTGCTGTCTTGTTTGAATTAGCTAATAATGAGAACTTGGTCAACGACAGTTGCCAAGTCACTTTCTAATTTACTACTTACTTTTTTTTTTGAATTGTTCTTATGATTCCTACAACTTTGGGGCCAACCCCTTGGTCTATAATTGTTGCATGAAAAGGTCAAACAAATATATATACATCCTCATCAACTATTTTATTTTTGAAAAGACTAATGTATTATTATATTAAAATTATATAATTTTACACTTCTTATCCTATCCTAATTAATGACATTATTTTATAATTACAAATCATCACCTACTTATTAAAGCCGCAACTCCGAAAAAGAATAATTCTTTTTAAAATTTTATATCAAGTCAAAACACATTCACATCACATTAGAAGAAATACAGAGAGATTAAATATAGAAATAATTAATTTTAAATATTTTATGTTATTCGAGAAATTTTTGTTACCTAGGATATTTTTATAGCCACAAGTTTAGACTTAGAGAGTTTTATAGGTAAATAAATATTATAACAAATTTAAGATTACTAGTCTATATATCACGTATAAATTAGAAAGGAGAAAATAATAAATATATTCATGGAATTTTCTGTGCCTAATGCTTAGATACCTAATAGTTAATTAAAATCTAATTAATTAAAAAAAGATATGTTTTTCTATATATAAGTTAATTAAGTCATTTTTTCAAGAAATGTTTAATTTGTTGTAAGAAAGTCATTTTAATTATGAGATCTGATTATACTAAAACATATTTTTCAATGAAAATACTTTCAGCAATACAAGGAAAATGACCGATTGGCGGATTTTATTTTACTTATCATGATTTTAATTTTTAACTTTATATTACTTGTTTCAACTAGCGAATTAGATACGTAGAGGCTTACCTTTCATTCATGTCACATAATTTCATAATTGAAGAATATAGTAGGATGAGGTAGAGCCGTAGAGGAATGTTTTGTCCAAAGAATTTGGCTTATCACTAAATAAATATGTGCATAATTAATAATTTTATTTTAAAAAATTTATAGCTAAATAAAAATAGCCATATATTTTACTATTTAATTATAAAATTTATCTATCACTAATTTATGTATAATTAGTAGTGGAAACGGATAAGCTAGCACAATTTCTTAGTCTTCTTGACCTTCAATTCTAATCATCTTGAAGCTAGTTACGGACATAAAACAAATTTGCTATTTTATTAATCTCTTTCAATGAAACCAAGAAAAAAACTCAATCAAGAAAAAGTTAACATAACTTATAACAAAAACTTTTGGATTCACGTGAACGGTAGATTGGCCAATATATTTGAACGTTGATTTGTGTAAAATGGTAACATAAACTAACTCGTATATATAAGATCTGAATAAAAACTATTGAATTCATGTGAACCATAGATTACTAAATGGTTTGGCCAATTTGAACATAGATCTGTGCAAAAAGATAACATAAAATAGCTTGTATAATAGCAAAAACTATGAATTCATGAGAGTTTAAGTATATTAAGTAGATTAACCAATATATTTGAACATAGATTTGTGCAAAAAGAAACATAAAATAACTTGTATATAGAATCTGAGAAAAACTGTGAATTCACATGAGTTATAGATTTACTAAGTAGATAAACCAATATATTTGAACATAAGACTAGTGTAAAAAGATAACAAAAAACGAACTTGTATATATACGATCAAAACAAAATCTATGAATCTACATAAACCATAAATTACCAAGTAGATCCACTTTTTAACATAGACTTGTGAAAAATAGAACACAAAATTACCTATTATATATACGACTTGAATAAAAACTATAAATTCACATGAATCATAAAGTATATGTAAGTCAATTCACCTTTAAACACAAACTCATGATAAATGGAATATAAAATTAGTGAATTGTATATATACTCACTTGGAAGATCCCAAGGATCATGCTTGTAAATATCAACCTCTTTGATTAGATCAAGTTTGATCCTTTTATTTTCCACTTTGCGTTTAAGATAAAACCCTACAAGCTCTTCATCTGTTGGATGAAATCGAAAACCTGGAAGCAATAAATCATTTTCTTCATCATCATCACTATTTTTTATCTTACTTTCACATACTATAGTACTTTCCATTTTTTCTACTCTTTTTTCACTCATTTTTTAAAATTAATCATATGAGCTAGTGCATGGATATTTTATAGAGTTTTTGTTAGTCAATAAGCCAAAGAAGAAAATGAAATATAATAATAAATAAGAGGAAGACAAATTATATAGTAGGATTTAATGAGAAAGGTCTAGAGATTGTAGTTTCTTTGGTCAAAGACCACCGAACTTCATTGGCCTATTTTAATTTGTTGATTATTCAAAAATGACTAGAAGAAATATACTTATTCTGTCCATTTATTTTATGTGAACGAATTTTTATTTTATTTTTTTGAATTTGGTGGTCTTAATATGCTTCAAGTATTTCTATGATTGTATCATCATATCACATTTAGATTGAAAGGGATAGTTTATAATTTGATTATTTCTATATATTCAGATGTGGTACTCTTTTCGTCACATATTAGTTGTTAAAATTATTTAAAATATTTGTTATTTTACAAAAATAGAGATGAAAATTAATTAATTCTTCTTATTTTTTCTTTGATATAATTAAGTGCTCTGAAATTAACCAATATTGATTATATTGTATAAATTTGAAGAGTTCAAACAAGTAATCATTAGTTGATATTGCAATTGTTCAAATATCAATAAGATGAGCTTAGTCTTTGCTTTTAAATAAATTACATATTTATTAAGGAACAACAAGAATAAATTAGTAAAAGAATATCTTTTATTTATAAATTCTTGAGATATGTAATAGAAAATGATAACTAATATTTATTTATTTTGGACAAAATGATAACTAATATAAGATTAAGAGAGTATTCTTTTTAAATTCGAATGTACCTATAAAAGAAAAGTGTGTAAGGAATACGGTTCGAGTCATTTATGAGTTAGGTGCGCAATTGGAAGGTCTAAGATTTAAATTCTACTTATACCAAAGTTTGATATTTTTCCAATTAAATACTATTATTATTTAACTGTGTGTGATATTTTGCCAATGAAAATACTATTATCTTTTAAGTGTGTATGATATTATTCCAATTAAATATTATTATCATTTCACTGTCCATTGTCCCGCATAAGATTTGCAAATTCTAATTGAGTAATTATATATCTCCTCATTTTCAGAACACTTGTCTTCTTCCCTTTGGAACGTTGCAAATATTTTCCACCTCACTTAATCAATTAAATATAAACACATTTTAACGCTGTATATAAAAGTTTCTCTTTTCTTTTTTTTTTGTTTCTCATCCGGTGTCTAGTTAAGCCTGACTAAATTTTGGTTCGCGCCGAAAAGTTTCAAATTTTTCTATTTATGATCATGTCCTTGGTAAGCTAGAAATATGACATATACTGTCTAATCACCTCTCCCTTATACTTCTTCGGTCTACCTCTCCTTATACCCAGTTTTGACAACCTCTCATGTCTTCACATATTTAAACCATCTCAGTCTCGCCTCGCTCATCTTATTTCACACCCATTTTGTACAAGATCTTTGTTACTAATCCTATCTCTTCTGGTATACCATACATTCATCTTAACATCCTTTATGTGCTACTATCATCTTATAGATGTGCTAGTTCTTAACCGACCAACTCCGCTCCCCATTGAGCATAGTTGATTTAACCACCATTGTATATATAGACTTATATTTTAGTCTTGGTGGAACATTCTTATCACACAAGACACATTTGCAAGCTTCTTTTAATCGACTCCACTTCAATTCAAAGTGTAACATCCTCGTCAATCTCTCCATTTGCTTGAATTATTGACTCCAGATACTTGAAATTTCATCATTTGGAGATGACTTGTGTATCAATCTTCACGTCCACATCTTCAACGTTAGATGCGTCACTGAACTTGTACTCCAAGCATTCTATCTTAGTCCTTCTCAACCTGAACTCTTAAGACTCTAGGGTTGTCTCCAAACCTCGCTCCAACCTAATATTAATCTAGTATTGTCTTTTCAATCCCCTAATTAAATAGAAATGTTTTAAGATTTTTTCCATGGTGCAAGCTCATTACGATTAGACATGCATCCCCACTGGCTCCATAATACATATCCTTAATCGCTCTAATATAAGATAGAAATACATCTATAGCCTCCCAACATTTTTATGAAATTCCCTTAGGAACTTTGTCATAAATTTTTCTAGGTCAATAAATACTATATGTAAATCTCCTTATGAGATGCGTAGATTATATAGTTGAACGCTCTTACATGAATTCAAAATGGTCTCAACAATAGACATAACCTTATTCATCCTCACTTGATCAACCACTTTCTCCCAAACTTTCATAGTTTGGATTAGCAGTTTTTTATTCCTGTAGTTATTACAATTTTGAATATCGCCCTTGTTATACAATTAGATCATTGTACTCCACCTCCTTTTTGGAAATTAATTTAATTTGGATTTGCAACTTTGAGATTTACTTTAATATTTTTTATGTGTTCACTTTTCTCGTACCATGTATCTTAAAAGTTTTATGACTCAAAATAGGTGAAAAAGATACTTTCATTATGTATTAACTATACATTATATAGAATTACAAAGATATGGAAAGATATTTACAATCCCAAAGAATATGCTACACAATCTATAAGATATTATAATTGATCTTCAATAATTAGAAACAAATCTACCTATTATCTACTTTTACTAACTCATGCTAACACTCCCCCTCAAGATGGAGCATAGATATCATGTATGCCCATCTTGACAAGTGAGTTATTAAACGTTTTTCTGGATACAGCTTTAGTTAGAACATCAGCCAACTGCTCTAATGTTTTTACATATGGAACTTCAATTTTCTTATCCTCAAACTTCTCATAGATGAAATTACGATCAATCTCCACAATCTTAGTACGGTCATGCTGAATTGGGTCTTCTGCAATTTTAATAGCAGACTGGTTGTCGCAAAATAACTTCATAGGTTGGTCGAGTGAAAAACCGAACTCCCCCATAAGTCGTTTCAACCATAGTAATTCTTGGATACCTCTGTATTCAGCTTTTGCACTACACAATGAGACAACCTTTTGTTTTTTACTTTTCCAAGTAACCAGGTTACCTCCAACAAAAGTGAAATACCCCGTTGTTGAGCGTCGTCATTCACCTTTGGCACCCCAATCTGAATCACAATAACCCATAAGTTTTGTATGGTGATTCTTAGAGAACCCGAGGCCTCTTCCTGGTGCTGACTTCAAGTATCGCAAGACTCTAATGATTGTATTCATATGAACTTCACTTGGATTATGCATAAAGCGACTTACCACACTAACCGCATAAGCAATATCTGGTCGGGTATGTGATAAGTATATCAAGCGTCCCACTAATCTTTGATATATCGCTTTGTTAGTAGGAACTTGATAAGGAAGTTCCTCCAAGCTATGATTTTGTTCAATCGGTGTATCAATAGGTTGACAACCTAACATACCCGTCTCCTTTAACAAACCAAGAACATATTTGCGTTGAGACAAAAATATTCCTTGTGTGGACCTAATAACTTCAATACCCAAGAAATACTTTAATCCTCCTAGATCTTTCATATCAAATTCACAGGACAAGTAAGTCTTCAATTTAGTCATCTCATCAACATCAGCACCAATAACAATCATGTCATCAACATAAATGATAAGAACAGTTATATATCTTACCATTTTGTCTCTTCAAAAATAAGGAATGATCTGCGTTGCTCTGAGTGTAACCATATTTCTTCATTGTTAGTCGGAACCTTCCAAACCATGCCTAGGCGATTGTTTCAGACCATACAATGCCTTTTTTAGCTTGCACACTAAATCTGTATTTCCAAAGGTATTGTAACCAGGAGGTATGCTCATATATATTTCTTCAGATAATTCTCCGTGCAAAAAAGCATTCTTCACATCATAATGCGGTAGAGGCCAGTCAAAATTAGCAATTATTGATAATAGAACACGAACAGTACTTAGCTTTGCCACAGGCGCAAAAGTCTCCTGATAATCAACACCATAGGTTTTTGTAAAGCCACGAGCAACTCTGCATCCAACTGGTTTCTTCCCTTTTGGTAACGACACAATATATCATGTATGGTTTTTCTCTAGTACTCGCATCTCCTCATTCATGGATTCTGCCCATTTAGGATCATCCAATGCTTCTTCAAATCTGGTAGGGATAATAACCGATGACATCTGATTCACAAAGCCTCTAATGGAGCTTGGTAAGTGTCCACTGGAAATATAATGAGCAATAGGATATTTGACTTCCTTTGGATTATGAGGGGAGTATCTTGCTGGTGTTTTTCCTCGATTGATATGGGGAGGTAATTGATACTTATTCATGTTATCATCACTAGAAACCACTGATTTAGTGTCATCACTTAAATTATTAGTATTAGTTTCCTCATAAGTAACACATACCTCAGGAACATCATCAGAAGGAACATTATTGGTGGGTACTAAAGGTACTGGAGAGGGGGATTCTTCACTTTCTTGTAGCACTATTTGATTGAGAATGCCTTGGTCTGGAGTTGTTGAGCTAAGCCATGTATTATCTGAATTTGTACCACTATTATCAAGTAGTAACACCATCCAATTTTGCTCTTCAACCTTATTCTCCCCCTGAAGAGAAAAACTGGATAACTTCGGAGAGAAATACATCTCGGTCTCAGAAAAAGTAACATCCATAGTAACGTACAATCTTTTGGCCGGTAGGGGGATGATAACATTTGTATCCCTTTTTATGAGGCAAATACCCAACAAAGACACACCGTAATGCACATGGGTCAAGTTTCGTACGTTTGTGTTTAGGGAGGTGAACAAAAACAACACAACCAAAAACTCGAGGTTCCAATTTTAAGGTAGATGTTAGGTTAACAAAATTGGAGAGGTAATTTAAGGGAGTCTTAAAATGGAGAACACTACTTGGTACACGATTTATTAAATAAACAACATACAAAATAGCATCCTCCCAAGATGAAGATTGCATATGAGAACTAATCAAGCATGCACACGTAACTTCCAATATATGGCGATTTTTCCTCTCTGCTACGCCATTTTGCTGAGGTGTAAAAGTGCATGTAGTTTCCTGGATGATGCCATGATTTTGGAGATACGACTGTAACACTTGATTAGCATATTCTCCACTATTATCTGACCTAAGAACTTTTATTTTGGCTGAAAATTGGGTTTGAATCATCTTATGAAATGAGCGGAAGCATTCAGAAACATCACTTCTATTCTTTAGTAGATAAATCCATGTCATACAACTAAAATCATCAACAAAGATTACAAACCAACGATAGCCAGATGAACTAGAAACTGGAGAGGGACTCCACACATCAGAGTGAATCAATGTAAATGGCTCAAACACCTTACTAGTACTTAAAGGATAAGTAGTACGATGACTTTTAGCTAATACACAAACATCACAAGGAAAATTAGAGAAATCGCACTCTGAGAACAAAGTTGGGAATAAGTGTTTAATGTAGCCAAAAGAAGCATGACTAAATCTTCGATGCCACATCCATATTTGTTGTTCTTTAGTAGAAAATGAACTTTGACTGGTTAGAGCAATACCACGACATACATCATCCACATAATAGAGCCCCCCTATTTTAGTACCACGCCCAATAATCTCCTTGTTGTTGAGGTCCTGAAAGATGCAGAAATGAGGATACATTAATACTAGACAATTTAATTGTTGAGTTACTTGAGACACAGATAAAAGATTATTGGATAGTGAAGGAACACATAATGTATGCTCTAAAGATAAGGAGGGAGTCAGAACGATAGTTCCAGCACTAGTAACTGGGGATGATACACCATTTGCGTTGGAGACATGTGAACGATGTGGTTTATTAGGAGCTTGTAGCAAGGACTGATCAAATGTCATATGATCAGTAGCTCCGGAATCAATAGCCCATACAGTGTCTTTATCAGAATTCATTTTAATCAGATTTGATCCAATATTACCTGAAGAGTGTCTAGGTATCGCTAAATCAGAATCATCAATTTCAGTTGAAACCAAAGTCGTTCCAGTAGTTGGCAGTGATATGCTAGTTGAAACCATAGCAGCAACTTTCCCATCATTTTTATCACCATCCTTTCTATTTCTCCGTTCCCTTGACTTTTTTTCATTTAAACCATCCCACCAATCTGGATATCCATGTAACTTAAACAATTCTCAACTGCATGTTTGGGATTACCGCAGTGAGTACAACCTTTTTCACCATTGCTACAAGCTTTTGAATGGTAATCTCAATTCTGGACAAAAGAAACCTTTGCTGCCATAGTCATGCTGGAATTTGTATTATTATTTAGCATTGCATTCCTCCGTTGTTCTTCACTTCGAACCATAGCAAAAGCAGATTCTGGATTGGTAAAAGGGTTTGCGCAAAGAATATCACTTCGGACACGATCATAAATATCATCCAAACCAGCCAGAAAGATATACACACGCTCTTCTTCAATTTCCTTCTGTCGAGCCTAGACAACATCAGGTTGTGTGAAAGAGATGGGCTTACGATGATCCAGTTCCTGCCATATTTTGCACAAATCTGCAAAGTATGTAGAAACTGTTTTCCCCTCTTGTTTCATACGCATTGCTTGACAAGAGAGATCGTAAATAACTGATCTATCAGCCCCTTCATAATATGTTTGAGACACAGTGTCCCAAATACTCTTGGTCGTCGGAAGACGTACAAATAAGCACATAATGTCGGGTTCCATGGCACCAAGAGCCAACTTTTAACAATAGCATTATTCATACTCCACTTTTCATAAGTGGCATCAGTAGTGAGAGGCTCTTTAACTGTTCTGATAAGTATCCCATTTTTCCACGACTTGCAACAAACATCTCAACAACTTGAGACCAAAGAGAATAATTCTTTCCATTGAGTTTTACACCAAAAGGAATGGCTATAGGTTCTAGAATGGTGTTTGTATTTTTAGAGGATTCACCCATGGTAGAATTTATAGACTAGGATAAAGAAAAGAAATATTTCTCTGATACCAACTCAAAATAGGTGAAAAAGATACTTTCATTATGTAGCAACTATACATTATATAGAATTACAAAGATATGAAAAGATATTTACAATCCCAAAGAATATGCTACTACAATCCCAAATGATATACTACACAAACTATAAGATATTATAATTGATCTTCAATAATTAGAAACAAATCTACCTATTAACTACTTTTCCTAACTCATGCTAACATTATGTTCTACAGTTTTTATCGTACTATATTAAATTAACACATGTATTTGCAAAATAATGCAAACAATAACCATAATTTTGATTATATAATAAGTTTTTAATACTTTCCAAAAGTTTTAGAAATAAAAATAAATTTTGAATAAAATATAATGGAAGATAATTTTAAAACAAAATTAAAGCACATGGGTATATCTAGATCTTTATATGAAATATTATGATTTGTGAAATTTATCGTGTTAACATTTTGAGCGAGCTGATAACTCTCTGTTTCATGTTGATTAATTTTGCTAGAATTAAGAACATATATAACATGATGCTAATAATAAGAATATTAGTGATTCAAAAATACAGTGGAGTGTAATTTTATTTTGTTTTCCAATAGAAAATGATAAACTTGGACATTTTCTAGTGTATAAGTATATTCATGTTTGTCATATTGCTTTATTCAAAATGATACTGTAGATCCACCTAAGCTAAATATCTACAAAAAAAAAAATCATACTCAATTTTTCTTTTTAAGATTGTGCTATAATAGAAGTGTACAATATTAATAAGTTTAGAGGGAAAGAACGAAGATTGTGATGGAGTGGTAAGTACTTTTTCATTCTTAATTCCTGCAAATTGCAGTTGAGTTATCGTCGTTGATTTGGAGTCGTGCGGAGAAGCTTGGAGTTTCAAAGATTAGGGTGAGCTCCCTGGCGTCTAGAGCTATCGGTTTCCGTCTATTTTGGCTAGGTTTAGTCTTTATATTGTATTCAGAGACAGTTTATACTTGTCTTGTATTTGTAAAAGCCTTGTACTCCTAGTTTGGATTAGATGTCCAACTTCTAACTGATACCAGCACTTGGGATGGTTCCTCTATTATTTTTTGTTATTTATCCTTTCTCTGTTTTATTCTAAGCTCTTGCTTCTTGTTGTTGCCTTCCTCTTGGTAGTCTGTTGCTTATGGCTCCGGGCTAAGGGTTAGGTTTACCTATTGGTGGACTGTAGTAGGTGTCATCATGACCTGAAAAATCGGGTCGCGACAGTTGATCTCGAGTTTGAGACCTCCTGGGTACGGGGTCGCCTTTGTTAGGGAGCATTTTAACCCTCCCAACGCCTAAATGTGAAATGTTTTTCTGACGCGAATCTAAATTTAATCGTATTCCAATATAAATACTACACCTGAGATGGAAAAAGAAATGAGAAGTACAAAAGATGAAGTTATGATGATGCATGCATTACAAGGAGAATTTTGAAAGGTAAAAAACATGTCACATTCTTATTTTTGAAAATTAATGTTTTTAGTTATATGATAAAACAAGTGTGGTAGTCCACTAGTGTGGGCATACAATTGACTTGAACAATCCAAAGTTAGAAAAAAAGGAAAAAAGAAAACTCAAAAGTCTTTTGTGATTGCAAGAGGTCATGTATATTGGAGTCTCCAGAAAGGAAAAACAAAAAATAATAATAAAAGTCAGGATTCTGTCTGGAAGATATACATTGACCAATTCATATGTTGGCCCCCATTGTGGACCTATTGCTTTCTTCTTTCTACAAGTCAAGCCACATATTTCTTCTCATTTTTACTTAGTTGCAACTTATGTCATAATAATTTCATATTATTTGTTCTTTATATTAATATTTTAAAAAAATATTATTCCTATTATTAAAAGGTCGTTTGATAGTTGGTTATAAATCTGATAACTTAGCTATAATATTAGTAGAAAATAGCGTTATGGCAATGTTTCTTTGGTAATTTAAATAAACACCATATAATTAATAGATGTATAAGCTATGATGAAATTTATGTATATTTTATGCAGAATATAATATAATAATTAATATATAAATAACTAAACTATGTATAACTATTATATAATAAAATATATATAATTAGTATATACCTATATAGATATAACACATATAATTTTTTTTCTCATAACTAATTTTGATAATTCTTACCTGCATAACTCTAAATAACTATCAAAGAACTCCTAATCAACTAATTTGATCAAACTTAGATTTTCAAAGCATAAATAATAAGAACAATTTATTAAAACAAACCCCTTATAAATAAATTTTTTCGTCTCATTTGTCACTTTAACTTAGAACAATTATCCTAAAATATTTGTGACTCTAAAAAAACTAAAATTGACAACTAATTCCTATTTTATCCTTAGTACTAAAGAAGTAAATTTTAATATTGCTCAACTCGTGAAAAGAACTAAAGTTATTATTAAAATAAAACAGAAAAAATTATTTCTTAAAAAGTGTGTCAACTACGAAGTCAAGGTGGACAAGCAAGTAAAATGGAAGCTAGGGGATATTTGATCCTTCCGTTCCTTTTCTTTTATCTCTTTAATTGATGTTTTATGAACAAAAATTGGAAATATTATTATGTCAGATTTGCGTATGTTTTGCGAAATGAGAAGTATATTATTTGACATTTTAAAAGTAATTTCTAGACATAAGCAAAAGTCCAGGGGTGTATCTAAAGGGGGTGCCGTGGGTTCACGTAAATTCATGCTCCCCTCTCTAGATCGTATATAATAGTATTATATTTTTTATAAAATATTTAAATATAGATGTGTAAATTCACTTTCAAAGTATCATATAATAATACGATAATGATTGGGTGCACCCTCTAAATGAGAATAGAAATTTAAATCTAATATATATCTTGTCTTTTACTAACACCTCTCTAAGTGGTTATTGGTTACACTTTTGGCGTTTCAACTAATTATTCATTTGTCTTTTTCCTTTAATCTTTCAAAATTTTCAAGTGTGTTACATTGAAAATTCCTAAAAAAATTAGCACTGTAAATTTTTTATATATAATTAAATCAAATGTGTTTATTAAAATTTAAAACTAGTAGCATTATATGTTTGGACCTATAGTTTTTAAAATTTAATGGTTCATATTAAAAACCTAAAAGTCAAATCGGTCAAATTTATATTTAAGATACATTTTTTTTTGTAATTGTGCACCCATCTTGCGGAAATTCTGGATACGCCTCCGCTAAAGTCCAATAGGTAATGTCATGTGTACATTATGAATCGGTGACTAGTAGGCTATAACTTCATAGATGTAAATGTTTAAATGAAATTTATCGACAAATTTACGATATATATATATATCAACTCTATCCATATTTATTTTTTTTCTACTAGAAGATTGAGAAATCACATGCATGAGTTGGAAAAAGTTTGGTTTTTGTGTTGACGTTATTGTTGTGAAGGACCAAGTCCTAACAAAATCTTTATGGAATACTGTTCTGCTGTCCTTCATATAGGTCATCATAAAAATCCTAATTTAATGAGCTCACATTTTGAGTCATATTTAATGGGGAAAATAACGAACTAATTCAAACTAGAAATTGAATATATATATTTAAGTGAGCAACTAATGCTACAAAGTTTCTACGAGCATTTAATTTCCACGAAGAAACTTGGAGCCAATTTGATTTATATTTAATTTTCACCGTTTTAGATTTTATATTTATGAAGAAACTAGATAAAATTGCCATTGTATTTAGTATTTTATATAAAAGTCAAGTTTTCAATCAATGAACATTAATTAATTTATTTTGACTAATTAATTTGATATTATTTACTAGTTTTCTATGTTTGTCAAATTCATATTTTCAAAGCTAATAACTCTTAAGATTGTTTTTATTTAAAAATAAATCATTATAAAATTTAACAAAATACTAATTTATGTTAATACTATATATATTATATCAACAAAATAATTTATCTGTTTGATGATTCCTTCAACATTGGTTGGCAATAAAATATAATTTTCTTAAGCCATGCCATAATATTCATAGTGTCACGATCTATTGATTCTCAAAGTAGTAGTCATTGCAATGCCTATCTTCTAGGAGTAATTGTCACTCTCCGAGCCTACTCCCTAGACGTGGCTGGCACTTGAGAACCATGTTGGCCCCAAGCGAACCCTTTGTCTGGCTTACTTACTCAGCGGAAGACTTAAACACAAGAAATAATCTAAAAAGGAACTTGTGAAATAACTTAGAATGTCTAATTTAAATAAACATTCAAACTTAGCCAAAATGACAACCTCAAGTCTCAAAACATATGCCAATAATAAAGTAGTGACAAATGAATTAACCAGTTGAGTGTATGTCTGTGAAGCCTCTAAAACTGAGATGGATGTCGGGACAAGACCCCCGATCATCCTAACAACTGAAAATACTAGAAAGTAATGTAAAAAGGAGCCCTCCGAAAGCAAGGAGGCTCACCAACTGACTCTGAGTGTTCAACCTGATCAACGAAGCGCTAGATGCTGATCCTGGTTATCTGTGTCTGCATCATAAATACGATGCAGGCCAACTGGCATCAGTAGATTGAATGTACGAGTATGCGAGTTGGAATGCTAAACATAACTTAAGCTTGAAGAGAATCTGAAAGAAACTAAAAAACTTACCTTGCTCAACTCAACTTAACATGACTGAACTCATTTCAATATAAAACAGTTTTAAAACAAATGCAATATAAAGAAAAGTTGTTTAAAATATGATGTAAACTCTGTGTATTTAGAAATACAATAATAACTCTGTATGTATGCAAAGATACAATATGAATTCTGTTTGTATATATAAAAAACAAATATTTCTGATGTATATAAAAATATAAAATATTGTTGTGAGAGTTTCTCTAACCGACAACCATCACTTAAGAGTTACAGTGATGATACAACATTTTACCTCACTCTGCCAAAGACCGTCATATACCTTGCCGGGGGTATAGAACCTTAACTACTAAGTGGATCCACTAGTCTATGCTAAAAAACACTAAAGGAATCATCTAAAAAGTATGACCCTTTTCTACCCATGATGGCTACATGGTTTATAGGGGTTGTGAGTTTTCTGAACTCTCCCCCATATCGGTGCTCAATAATAGTCCCAAAAATATAATATTTGCTCTTATGTTTAAAAACATACTTCTTTCTGTGATTTGAGATTAGTGCTCAAAACTTAGCTCAAAGGCTATCTTGGAAATCCATTACTCCTAAGCGTAATGAAAAAACCACTACTCCTCCTTCTGTGGAATCCATTAGTCGAACTCCTAAGCGTGCAAGTCTATGCACATCTTTTGATAACTCTCTCTTTTCTTTCTCAACATGGGTGGTACTACCCATAGACAACCTGCTCAAGGCATCAGCAACAACATTAGTTTTACAGGGGTGGTAAAGAATACTCATATTATAATCCTTGAGTAATTCTAGTCACCTCATTTGTTTGAGATTAAGCTATTTCTGAGTGAACAAATATTGAAGGCTCTTGTGATTAGTGAATACATCAACATGAACACCATATAAATAATGACGTCATATCTTCAAAGCAAAAACTACAGCAGCAAACTCTAGATCATGGGTTGGGTAGTTCTTCTCATGAACTTTCAATTGTCTTGAGGCATAAGCTATAACTTTGCCATTCTGCATTAATACACAACCCAAACCAACTCTAGATACATCATAATACACCACAAAACCTTATGTACCTTCTGGTAAGGTCAACAATGGGCAGTAGTCAACCTCTTTTTCAATTCCTGAAAGCTTTTCTCACAAGCTTCAGACCATTGAAACTTAACTGTCTTTTGAGTCAACTTGGTCAAAGGGGATGAAATAGATGAGAACCCCTCTACGAACATTTTATAATAGCCAGCTAAATCCAATAAACTCCTAATGTCAGTTGGAGATGTGGGTCTAGGCCAATTCTGCACTACCTCAATTTTATGAGTATCAACTTTAATTCCCTCTCCAGACACAATGTGGCCTAAGAATGCCACAGACTCAAGCCAAAACTCACATTTTGAGAACTTGGCATGCAACTCTCTATCTTTCAAAGTCTGGAGAACTATTCTGAGATGACTAGCATGATCTTCTTCATTCCTTGAATAGATTAGTATGTCATCAATGAATACGATAACAAACATATCTAATTAAGGCTTGAATACTCTATTCATAAGGTCCATGAATGCTGCAGGCGCATTAGTCAAACCAAAGGACATGACCAGAAACTCATAATGACCATAACGGGTCTTGAATGCTGTCTTTGGAATATCACATTCTCTTACCCTCAACTGATGGTAGCCAGATCTGAGATATATCTTAGAGAAACATGTGGCACCCTGAAGTTGATCGAAAATATCATCAATTCTCGGAAGAGGATACTTATTCTTGATGGTAACATTGTTCAACTGGCGGTAATCTATACACATCCTAAGGGAACCATCTTTCTTCCTCATAAATAAGACCAAAACGCCCCAAGGTGATACACTTGGTCGAATAAAGCCCTTATCTAAGAGATCCTTCAACTGCTCATTCAACTCTTTTAACTCTGCTGGTTCTATCCTATATGTCGGAATAGATATAGGACGAGTATTTGGAAGAAGATCTATACCGAAGTCTATTTTTCTCTCAGGAGGGACTCCGTGTAGATCATCTGGAAAGACTTATAAAAACTCTGTTACTACTAAAACTGACTGAATATGAGGTATCTCAACACTAGAGTCATTAACTCGGACTAAGTGATAGATACACCCCTTGGAAACTAATTTTCTTGCCTTAAGGTACGAAATAAAACGACCCTTAGGCACTACTGAACTACTCTTCCACTTTATAACTGGGAAACTTGAACTTAACTACTCAAGTTCTACAATTTATTGATGCATAAGAGGCATGAAGTCAGTCCATACCTAGAATGACATCAAAATCTACTATGTCTAACTCAACTAAGTCATCCATGGCACTCTTGTGATTGACGAAAATGAAACAATCACGATATACTCTTTCTACTAGAATAGACTCACCAACAGGTATAGAAACACTAAATGCTCAAGAAATTGCTCAGAAAGAACATCAAAATTGAAGACTTGGATCATACTAGTGACAACATCTGGTGAATCCTCTAGATCTTGGCGACTAGTGATAGCATAAAGACGATTTCCTTCTCCGCCTGCCCTTGAAGTAGCTCGTCTAGATGCAGCTCTGTATGGTGGTGCAACTGATGAAGATTGGGCTCTATTGCCCCCATTACCATTACGTTGTCTGCTCTTAGGACACTCTCTCATAAAATGATCATTATGTCCACACTTGAAACAACCAGTGGAGCCATCACAACACATCCCTGAGTGGTTCCTACCACACTTAGCACATGTAGGAGGCTTACTACCCCTTTGTGCCATACTGCCTTTGAGAATAGGCAGGTTTAGCTCTGAAACTCTGGAAATTCTAACTATTGTAATCACATTTGTTCTTAGGTGTAGGTGCACTAGCATGTCCCTTCTGTTTCTGTTGGAAGGAAGACCGGTTCGCACTACTCTTTTGCTGCCTGAACTCGTTCCCTGATGTCTTAGCTCTCTTGTTCTTAAACTCTTCTCTATCCTTCAGCTTGTCCTCCTCAACTTTTTGCACATGGATCATCAACCTTGCTATGTCCATGTCATCTATTAGCATGGTTGCCTTACTTTCCTTACTTGACAGATGAGTCAACCCAACTACGAATAAAATCATCATGCTCTTCATGTCAGCAACCATCTTTTTGCTTCTCCTAGCTCACGAGGAAAGAAACGTCTCATAGAGGCATTCTCGACCATAGGCCAGCTCACAAATGGTTACGCGTAAGCACGAGTTAGAAATAAACTATATAGAGATTAACTCTATCGCACGAAGTGAGTACGAAAGAAGTGAAGGAATTCATATATGTTGCAGCCTCCTAATTATAGATGTGGTGCACTTCAGACTGATAACTAGGACTATACAGACATGCTTCATAGACTCCCTAGGACTCTTGAACTCTGTGCTCTGATACCATGTTTTTCACCCCTCGAGCCTACACCCTGGACGTGGCTGGCACTCGAGAACCATTGTTGGCCCCAAGCGAATCCTTGGTCTGGCTTACTTACTCAGCGGAAGACTTAAACACAAGAAATAATCTAAAAAGGAACTTGTGAAATAACTTAGAATGTCTTTAAATAAACATTCAAACTTAGCCAAAATGGCAACCTCAAGTCTCAAAACATAAGCCAATAATAAAGTAGCGACAAATGAATTAACCAACTGACTGTCTGTCTGTGAAGCCTCTAAAACTGAGATGGATGTCGGTACAAGACCCCTAATCATCCTAACAACTGAAAATATTATAAAGTAATGTAAAAAGAAGCCCTCCGGAAGCAAGGAGGCCCACCAATTGACTCTAAGTGCTCAACCTGATCAACTAAGCGATGGATGCTGATCCTGGTTACCTGTGTTAGCAGCATCAGTACATTGAATGTACGAGTATGCGGGTTGGAATGCTAAACATAACTTAAGCTTGAAGAGAATCTGAAAGAAACTGAAGAACTTACCTAGCTCAACTCAACTCAACATGACTAAACTCATTTCAATATAAAGCAATTTTGAAACAAGTGCAATATAAAGAAAAGTTGTTTAAAACATGATGTAAACTCTGTGTATTTAGAAATACAATAATAACTTTGTATGTATGCAAAGATACAATATGAACTCTGTTTGTATATATAAAATACAAATATTTCTGATGTATATAAAAATTTAAAATATTGTTGTGAGAGTTTCTCTAACAAACAACCATCACTTAAGATTTATAGTGATGATACAACATTTTACCTCACGCAGCCAAGGACCGTCCTATACCTTGTCGGGGGTATAGAACCTTAACTACTAAGTGGATCCACTAGTCTATGCTAAAAAAACACTAAAGGAATCATCTAAAAAGTATGACTTTTTTCTACCCATGATGGCTACATGGTTTATGGGGATTGTGAGTTGTCTGAAATCTCCCCTATATCGGTGCTCAATACTACTCCCAAAAATATAATACTAGCTCTTATGTTTAAAAACATACTTCTTTCTGTGATTTGAGATTAGTTCTCAAAACTTAGCTCAAAGGCTATCTTGGAAATCAAAGTTTCCTCTCTTGCTTCATTTAGAAAGCGATTACTCTTTTCTGAAAACTAGCTCG
This sequence comes from Solanum piurae, assembly GCA_029582685.1. Taxonomy (NCBI): domain Eukaryota; kingdom Viridiplantae; phylum Streptophyta; class Magnoliopsida; order Solanales; family Solanaceae; genus Solanum; species Solanum piurae. The sequence continues at coordinate 34,083 of JAJOOO010002103.1, forward strand.
AATGCTCTTTGGAAATCGAGGTTTCCTTGTTTAAATGTGAAAACATTTTAAACCCTTTGGGAATACATAGTCCCCATATACTTTTAAGAAATTAACTTCAAACTTTACTCTTAAACCTTTACTCAACTTGAACTTTAAGTCTTAAAATAAAGTTAAAACATTTGGAAAAGACTTTTGGAAAACTCTAAGATCTCTTGACTTGACTCTTACTTCTCTTGACTTTGATCTTAACTTTCCTTGAATTAGATTATGGAGTCAAGGTTCATGATCTCATGTTTATGGATGATTTCATGATGTTTAGATGTATCTTAGAGTGTTGGAATCAACTAGAAAACATAGGTACATTTCTAAAGAACTAGTACGAAATATTGGGGAAGAAATGGGAAGAACTAGCGACCTTGGCGCTCTGCGAGGCACGGGGCGCCAGAGCACAAACTTCAGAGCTGAAGTTTTGGAGCTCTGGCTGGCGTGTTGCCCCAGAGCCCAAACTTCAGACTCTGAAGTGGGCGCTCTGAGAGGCACGGCGCCCCAAGCCCTTGCCTAGAAAACTCCGACTTTTCTCCTTCGTTTTTCATCTCTAATTTCACTTAGTTCTTTCCCCAAACACTTAGAATCACTAATACCCTCAATATATAATAGATTCAACTCAAAATTTCACCCGAAAACATGAATCAAATCATTAAGAAACTTCAACAACACAACCCATAGGAATTCAAACTAATTTCATCAAGAATTCAAAGGATTTACTTTCAAATCAAACATTATTTCGTTGAATTGAATCATGATTGGCGCGTGGTGAACTAACCCAACGCTATGTGATGTCACATACCTTGTAGGGATCACCCCTGACGAAATCCACAAGCTAAACTCGACGATCTTGACTAATCTTGCTTCTCTTCTCCTTTCTCCTCTTCTTTTCTCCTTTCTCCAAGCCCTAGCGTATTTTGGTAAAAGTGTAAACTGATCTAATTCTGAATAGACCCTAACTTAATTACCAAAAACAAAATAAAATAATTGGGCAAGGAAAGGACTAAACTAGCCTTTCAAAATCCTGATTGAACTTTCCTTATTCCAACAGCCCAACTTCCAAAGGGCATAACTCACTCATACGAACTCGGTATCGCGCAAGCTCAGCGTCGTTGGAAAGATAATTCCAAGAGATTTCCTACCATATCTGGAAGTGCTCCTAACTCATTCTGAGCTAGAAGTTATGGCCGTTTGAAGTTGACCAAAACTATCAACTTCTTCTAACTTAAACAAAATTTCCAGATTTAAATTCTTTCCAAAAATGACTAATTCCAATTCTTAACTTCTTCCTAGTTAATTCGATTTGCGAAATGTTACAGTAATATAATATTATATATTAACCAAAGTCTCTAATATATATATATATATATATATAGTAACACTAGCAAGAAAAAGTCTGATAATATTTAAGGAATTTTTATGAAATTGGTGGCACGTTATTGTCTAAAATTGCGTATGTCATGGCATGTAATTTGAATGAACAAGTCAAACTGGCCAAAGAGTTCTAACGATATAAACAAGTTTACGTTTTATACACGGTTAGTGTAAATAATTCTTATATTATCAGGTCATATTTATTTGTTGTAACAGATAACATATCTTTATGTTTAAGATTTCAAACTATGATATATCATAAGAAAATATATTATTTTAAAAGATCTGATAGTATAAATAATTATTTAGACACGAAATATGAACTCTAAAAAAAGATACTTAAGAAAGTTAAATATGATTAATTACTGCTCTAATTTTCTACTTAAAGACCAGTTTATCGATTTTTGAAGTGTGAAATGGACTTGGAAGGAATATAAGTTTGACAAATAAAAGAAAAGGTTACGTGGGGCTGATTTGGTATGATGATATTAACGGCGCATAAAGACCTTATAATGATATTGATAGGTATATACTGCATATTAAAATGATATTACACCAATGAGCAATTTTAATCATGTTTGTAACATTTGAACCATTCAACAATAAGAGAAAAAATAAGGACGATGTGTTTTTGTTTACTTTTTTCATTTTTCTAGTTAGAATGGATTAATCTACTATTCAATCAATAATTATTTATGGCTGATTTGCTATCCACTCGATTTTTGGGTCATAATCATTATGTAGGAGAGATGGCCGAGTGGTTTAAGGCGTAGCATTGAAATTACTATGTAGGCTTTTTTTTATCGAAACATTTGATAGGGTATAGACTAGGAGTGTACATGACTGAGTTGATTTGGTTTTTTCATATATCAAATTAAACCATTTGTGACAAATTTTCAAATTTATAAATCAAACCAAACTAATAAAACTCGGATTTTTTGGGTTTTTCAACCTCGAATTTTTTCGGGTTTATTTTGGGTTTTTCAAATTTCAAACCAAACCATTTGTGTCGAATTCTTAAATTTTTTAATCAAACCAAACTAATTAACCTCGGATTTTTTCCGGTAAAGTATTCATACAAACATAATTAACTTGTGCTCCAAATATTTCTTGTCTCGGATGACTTTTTTTTGTTAAAACCAAACGGCCAACCCAAGTAAAGTCTGGAAATTTTTTTCAATACCAAACCACTAGTCCAGATTTTTGTTTCGATTTGACTCAATTTATGATTTGGTTCGATTTTCAATTCAATTTTGTACACCCCTATGTTTTTTTTCAGAAAAAAAAAAAAGTTACATCCAAGAGGGGATATATGTCGGGTTTTTTGGTCATTTATTCTCTTTTCATGTTGATAAATAAAAACTCAAATTAGATCAACTCATTTTGTTCATAAATCCATTACTATGGTGCATATGTAATGTAAGATCTCTTTAGATTATTATTTTTCAAATTCACAAGAGAATATTAACATACACAAAAAAAAAGAGAAAAGTGAGAAATAGAGTGCAAATTTTTGCACCTTATTTTCAGGTCTAGCAGACAATTCGCAAATCACAATTCTTGATTTATTTCTTGTTCGATTAAGCTGATTTTTAGATGTTTGTTCCTTTCATTTTAATCATTTATTGGAAATTAACAAAGGTAGATTCAAACTCCACATTTCAGCTCGTGAATAATTGCACTCGACACCCTAAGTTTAATTAGTCTCAAAACCAACTAGAAGCATTTACTTTATGCATGTCTACTCGTATATTTGGGGATTTAATATTGTACTTTACTATAATATATATTTAATTTTAATTATCAAGCGAGGTAGGAAAATTTTGAGCTCGATATTCAATTTTGTTGAAGGATTAGTTTGAGTTTAGATTATGGGGTTTTCATTTATATTACTATAATATTATAAGTTGTTTTTTAAAAATTCTTTTTGGAAAAGAGAAAAGATTTTTTTTGATAGGTACTGTAAATGTTTTTCACTTCAAGAAGCTAAAGATTAAAATTACCATCTTTTATTCTTTATTGCTTGTGTGTTATCCTTTTGTTTTGTTTATTTTCATGGGATCTAATCAATAGTATTTAAAAAGAGTAACTACACAAATCCCACTAGTGTAGGTTTTAGTTACTAGGATTCATGATAGTTTTCGAATATTACTTCATGTATCATATTTTGTTCTTTGGATACATGTATTTTCGACGAATTTGAAAAGTGAGATGCATGTTTTATTAGTTTGAATCAAATAGTTGTAATTGATTTCCTTAATTAAAGAAGTAATTGACTACTCTAACATATTTTCAGCATCCCACCATATCAACTATATCAACTTTTCGAAAAATATCAATTCTTGTTTTTATTTATTTCCTTAATTACATGTATATATATGTCTATCTTTTAATATATATAATTATTTGTATAATATATATATATATATAGAAATTTATCTAAGGTGTATTTTACCTACATTAATAGTAATGCATGTATCTGGGGGTCTTTTTTAGAATGATTTTCATAAGTATAGTTTGAATTTATTATACATACATGTATATACCTAATAGACATATGAAGACTTACAGTATATACAATGAAAATAAAAAGATACATGAACTTGTTTAAATAAATCAGATACATCTAATAATACAATATGCAAAACTTTTGAGACTAAGATACATAACATTAATTCCAGATACATATAGAAGAAATCATGTTTAATCCTTCTCCCCATTATATCACTTTCGTCGTCTACAGAGAAAATGATTATTAGTTAATAAAGATACAACACTCATCATCATGAATTTATTAAAAATAGACTTGAAAATTCATAGAATCCATGACTTCAATGATAAAGAGTTTATGAAGTCTTTGACGATGAATGTGAATTGTTTGGCCGATCCATGAATAACTTGAAAAACTTTCTTTGTAACAGTTACTTCGATTTGGTCTTGTTAGAAAGGAACAATACAGAATAAGGTTTGGTTCAAGCGATTTTATCGGTCATGGTGATGAAATCTTGAGAAGAAGAGAGTAGATTAGTCATTGTTGAAATAAAATTGTATGGTGAAATTCTTGAATCAGAAAAGAGAAGAGAAAATTAAGTGATAAATATGGAAGGAGAGAATTAAAAAAGAGTGGTTGATTTGGAGTGAAAGAGTAAATTAAGAAGATAATTAATTAATTCTAGTTTTAAGGGATGTGGGAATTTGATTGAATTTTAAATAATATATGGTATAAATTATTAAAAGTGGTAATATATGTAATTGTTTAAAAGTACAGGTAATATTAGAATATAAAATCGTGATGTATATCTAATAAGACAGTTTATCCAAAAAACTTACGGGTTAATTCAAAATTTGTTGCAAAAAGGTGATAAAATTAGAAGAGCGATGGGAATATTCTGTCTCAATTTAGTAGGGTAAATGCTCTAAGTTTTAAGCTCTAACGAGGACACTCATAATATATCATCTTAATTGATGTTGCATTTTTGTGTCTTAGATGAAGACAATTATTAAAAATGGTGAGGTTGCATTTATGCGTCTTAATACAAACCCTCTTAAAAAATACAAATCTTTGATTCAACAAATTAAACATGACCTCTCTTCATGTATTGCACACCTAAGATTGAGTCTACTCGTTTGTTGAATTAAAGATTTCTATTTTTTAAGAGTATTTGGATCAAAACGCATAGAAGAGATAAAGTTATTTTAATTAAATTTTTCAACTATGACACAAAGTTGCAACCTCAGTTAAGATGATACATGATGAGTGCCCTCATTAGAGCTTAAAACTTAGAGCTTTTATCCTACTAAATCGAGACAAAAATATATTCCTATCGCTCTTTTTTTCATTTTTTTTGCAACAAGTTTTGAATCCAATTTGCTACTGAAGAGAGAATTGTTCTTATAAAGAAAAAATTACCTAATTATACAAACATTCCTACTAGATACACTAGATCATTTTATAGTTTGAAGTAATTACATATTATCTCACTAATTGATATTTTTGTTCATCAAATTTCAAGTCAGATACGGACATCACTATTTCAAATTTTAAGTTAGATACGTGTATCAAAGATACTATATACATGTATCTTTGATACCAGATACATTCTAAAATATATATATACATAGGGAGAGAGATGACCAAGAGAGGAAAGAGGTGAGCGATAGAAAGGCTAGCGAGATAGGAGAGATGCAAGCAAGAGAGAAAGGTGAGCAAAGAGAATTTGTTTATCCTTTATTCATATGAATCACACTTTAACACAATATATATATATATTAAAAAAACTTACAAGAAATTTAACCCGCTTGTATTCGAGATACATGTATATAGCAAAGCAAAGATTTCAAAAAATAAAATGAAAACACATAATTGGATCCTACACTTTAAAATTTGTGTTGTTTGTTCAATTATAAATTGATGGATTCGAATGTGAATTTGAGTGGTTAAACGAAGAGTCCTAGCCCTGAGATTTGTTGATGAACAAGTAGTCAACCACTAGTTTTGATTCAGTCAATCTGAAAATCATATCATAGTAAAATTACAAAGAAAAGGAAAAGTTCCTATTTCAAGCTTGTATTTTACTACTACGTTCGAGGAAATTAAACCGGGACAAGTTATTTTAGACAAATTATTTCATTATGTATATGAAATAACTTATTTCATCATTATGACAAAAATGACATTATAAATATTCTAAAAACTACCTAATATATCAAACCAAACATATAATAAATTAATTCTACATTTTATTTTAAAATTATTATACTTTATACCTCATATTAAGACCGTAACCATATATAAGCTAAAATGGTCAATCGAATACTCTTCATCGAAAAATTATACTTCATAAATATATCACACCCTAAATTGTCTAACCTTATTCCTTTCTGATTTAGGAATATAATGTCAACACGTGTAGACGTGGATGATTTTTTCCATGACAAATTCGTGAAATGGTTATTTAATTGTAGATTTCTTTTTATATCTATCCTTTTGAAAGTGATAGTCTTAGTTTAGGTAATATGTTTTTCAATTCAAAAAAGAATGATATATTTTTATATTAAATAATAATTTAATTATAAATTATTTATTTTATTCTTAATAAAATAATTTACAGTCACATAAATTTCTATCATTTATTTCGAGTCACAAATTTTTTAAAAATTTATTTTTTTCTTAAATTACATATCAAATCAAAATACCTCACATAAAATGAAACAAAAAAAAATACTTTTTTACTCTCTTTTATGTCTGAATCCAAGTGGCTATTATGTAGACTTTTTATGTCTGTTTGACCAATTTTAGTTGATATTTGACTTCAATATTTTAGAATGTAGAAAATTATTATAATGCCTATTTACTAAATCAGGAGAATGTGCTATTCAAATTATTTGGCCTTTTGCCCTTAAGCCTTTATAGAAGAAAATTAGATAGTTGTATGTAGAATTAGTTAAATTATCTGAAGCAAGAACAGAATCGCCTTTGTTCTGAAGGTCTAGCAAGTTTCTTTTTCTTTTCAAAGGCAGCTCCTTTCTTTCCTCGGATGATGACTCACTTGTCCAGTACTACTAACTATTATAGGAGGATGTCGCCCCCTCGGGACTACCTGTAGCTTCGGTTAGTAGTAAGACAACTTTTATCAGGCCAGTCAATTACACAGTTTTAATTATTATTTTTTAAAACGGAGGAAAATGCTTAAAATTTTGACAAAAATATAAATACTAATTATGGTAATTGCTTGCTAAGCTTAACCATGTTACAATTAGTAGTTTCACAAGAGGCAAAATAAAAAAAATACTAATCTATTTTCAACAAATATTAGTCATATAAAAGTTTTCGAAGAAAATTCTTTATCAAGAGTAAATTGACACAAAAATACTCTAATAGACTGAGAAATTCGGGGGGGGGGGGGGAACAGATCTGAACATCAAATCAAGGTCTAATAACAGAAAAATGAAAATTAAAAAATAATTAAAATATTGAACCT
>JAJOOO010002104.1:0-25334 GCA_029582685.1 Solanum piurae
TTTATTACAAACACCGACACCCCTTAATGAAAATTCTGACTCCGCCACTGTATAGGTTATTTGCTAGTTGCTAGTAGCTACAGCAAGGTTACCAAAATGGGTTAAGTTATTACATGTAGAAGACCTAATAATTAGTCTAGTAGAAGTAGCACCATCCTAGTCTTTAGCAAGCTCATCTTTTACGTAGTCAGGTGGGGATAGCAAAATGGTAGTCTTGTCATAATTTGCTAGCCTAGAGCCTTGCTTAGCTAATATATCTGCTATGTAATTTCCTTGCCTGAAGCTATAGCGGACCACTGAATTCTGCAACTTACCTACATTCTAAGATAATAGAATCATAAGGTGGTTTGACATGGTCTAAGATGTCAGACGAGTCTGTTTCGATCTCAAGGGGATCTACTTTAAGAGAGAGTGCTAAAATTAGGCCAGTGGAAGGCTTCGATTCCGGCCACTGTATGATTATGAGCCGTACTCTTATTTGAGAAACTTGTAGCCCAATCGTCCGTATGATTCCGGATAACTTTGAGAAACTTGTAACCCAATCGCCCGTATGATTCCGGATAACTCCACCTATACCAGCCGTCAGAGGCGGATCCAGGATATAGAGTTTGTGGGTGCCAAATGGACTTATTGATTAAATTAACAATTTAAAATATAAGGGAAAAGAATCAAAAATGCTCTTAAACTATGCGAAAGGAACAAAAATGCCCTCCATTTATAGTTTGGTCTAAACGACATTTTTTTAATCTTTTTTCCCTAAAAGTAATAAAAAAAAAGGTGCCAGCTGCAGTAATTTCCCACGCCTGTAGCCTTTTTTTCTTCTTAAAAGAATGTGTGCAGCAATTTTCCAAAATTAATTGATGCCAATGGGATTTGAACCCGCAACATCAACCTTATAAAGTCACCCCTCTACCGTGGCACCACAGACCAGTTTTGTTCACTAGGTGACACACTATATATTTATATAAATATTTATATATATATACCTATGTATACATAGAGTTTCCGTCGAAGTTCGTGGGTGGCGTGGCACCCCCAAACCCCTTAATAGATCCACCCCTGCCAGCAGTGTCTTACCCACCTGGTAAAAAGCTCCATCACCAGAAGATGGGTGGAGCCATTTGATAAGAATGGTTCTATTGCTATAACTATCCTGGTTATCAGTACATAATTTAAACTCAAGAGTGCGGTTTCTGATTACCTGGATGGGACAAGATCAGATCTGTTTCTAAAGATGTTATTGTTACGATTTAGCCAAATATGGCAGAGGGCAAAAGGAAAGAAATCCTCCCAGGAATAATGGTTGCTGTGCCGAGGGATGTTATGATTTTAAAGGGTATAGATCCAGTTATTGTTAGTAGCTATTGGGAGGATAAAGAAATTTAGGCCAATATCAAGCCAACATTTTTTGGCAATGTAGCAACGTAGGAAAATATGTTCTATGTATTCATTATCAGTCTTACAGATAGGGCAAAGAGGATTAGGAGAAATGTCATTATGATGAAGACAATTCTTTGTGGGTAGCTCATCGTTAGAGCAGAGCGAAAGGAAGAATTTGATCTTGTTGAGAGTATTAATTTCCCAAACCCAGGATGAGGAGAAAGCCAAAGATATTATAGCATGTAATACAGAACCTTGATAATGTAAAGTAAAAAATGAAGACAGGAATGTAAGTCGCTTGCTAATCGGAGCAACATTTCATTTTTATTTCACGTTTTGATAAAACCTGTGTGAGACTAGTTTATTTCAAAAGCAGAAAAAATTACACATGATAAATCTATAATTTTGATGAGGGTTTGCTTGAATTCCGTCCTGCAATGAACTCTTGCATTTTCTTAAAGTAATCCTTCCCCATTCCATCGTAATACTCGTGAGCCCTCTCCTGGAAATGACAATAACGCACCCACATGAGTGGAATATACCACATACATTGCAAATAACCCATGTTCTGCCAGAACTTCAAATTGCATGTAATGCGACAACAAGGTGGTTGCAGGATTTGTACTAGTTCATTCATTAGTTTCTAAATATTTGACACCACAGGCAGTAGCTGGACAGGTTAACAATGAAGAACAAATGACTTCATAAAGAACCTCAACGCATCTAAAAGAAGAACTATTAAAAGATTTAAGTGGATCATTTAAGTTGGAGATTACTCGGATATTCAACATTAGGCAAGTTACTGCATTTAAGAATACGGGAAAGGGAATGGCCATGCCAGAGACTTGTACTCTCTCCATTTAATTTTTATGGAACTTAACACTGCGCACAGAGTTGTAGAGAAAAGACTTTTGGAACTTGGGATCTTAAACACCCCATGATGTTTTTGTGGCTATAAATCAGGTCAATCAGAGGAAAATGAGAAATTTATAAGTTAATTATTTTCCCAATATATAAAGATTCTTTTGGGCATAATAAAAAAGAAAGTGTTACATAACTGGAACGGATGTACTTTTATTTATCAATCTTGATGTTAGACTATGATCAGATCCTTAATGCATGATTTAGGATTAGCTTTTGAAAGGTCGAAGCACCTCAATTAATTTCTCCATTTCCCCATCTCAGTCTCTTCTTTTTCACGCATGATTTAGGATCAACTTTTAAAGGGTGCAAGGTACCTGAATTGTTTTGCCCCTATCTCAATCTCCGCTATCTTGATTCTTCAGGTTCATAACTGGTCTTTCGTAAGGTCTTTTTTTCTTTTGGTGAGAGGATTGGAGGCTGGCTGGGGCTATTGGTACTAGGAAGAGAGTGATAAGAGTTTTCATAGAAAGTATTAGCCTTTCTTTCTAATTGCTATTTGTATCTACAACACAAGAAATGCATGCATGGGTTCTCTTTCAATATAGTCATTAGATTATAGATACTAGAAATAGATCATAAGCAAAAAAGTTGAGCAAGATGCACAATTAGCTGGTAAAGCATAACAAGAACAGATGTCATTACCTTCTCAAGAGCAAGGGCTTGGGTCAAGTCATGTTTGAACCCATCATTGATAACTGCCTTGTATCTCAAAACCAAGTCTTGGTTGTTCTTGATGATGGCTTCTGCAATTTGCCTAGCTTTGTTCAAAAGTTCACTTCTGTCAACAACATAATTTACCAAGCCCCATCTCTCAGCTTGTTCTGCGTTGATAGGTGTTGCAGTTAAGGACACTTCACGAGCTCGGCTGGGTCCAATAATGCGAGATAATTTCTGTGATAGACCCCAAGAAGGAAATATCCCAAACCTGCAACACAAAAGCGAAGACACTCTCATCACAAATCATCTGGAAACACAGGGTGTTTGACATTACTACCACATACTTGTATTTCTGTTTTGTATTCTAAGTTTGGTTGAATTAGCTCAGGACTCAAGTAGGAAGGAATACCATGATGGATTATAACTTCAGGTAAATCAGTTTTTTATGGAGTTGGTGACCCTAATTAACTTGATACCGTGGAGGATGAAGGGAACTTTCTGGACGCAATAGAATTTTCAGCTTAGTAGTTCTACAGGTAAGGACTTAATCTAATTTTTATAGCTGCTTTCATGGCATGGCATGACTAATGATTGGTCAAATCCACAGATTTCATTTTAGATCTTGCAACCAATAAGCTTAAAATTAATACAATTTTACAAGGAAAATAAAATCAACTCTGAAGCTGAGGCCCAATCAATACCTTACCAATCAAGTTCAATAAGGGTAAATAGCTGGCTTGGTGCTAAATATCAAAACAGAGGACTACGTAAGATACAACAGTCGGTGAAATTTTGCAGAAAGACAAACACCTATCTGGTGTAACCAGTGCTCTTACAATAAAGAAGCAAAAGAACTCGATTTCAAACTGAGCTCAAAGAACCACATGTTTAGAAGATGAAAGTTGCGAGATGAGAATGTTGAGGTGATGTGTGGGTTTACTAGGAGTGATAAGATTAAGAAAGAAGATATCTGGGGCAAGGTAGGACTCGCCTCTGCGGTGAACAAGATGAGGGAAGCGGGATTGAGATCGTTTGGGCATGTAGATGCCCAGTGAGGAAGTATGAGAGGTTGGCAGTGGAGTGGTAGAAGAAGACGGGGAGGTAATGAGACGTGTTAGTTCATAATTGAGCGTTCTCTCGCTTTCCTGCGTGATAGACTTGGTTGTTGCACTTGGACCTCCTTTCTTAACAGTGGTAATGGCACTATTCTTGTAGGTTCCTGTTCTTCGGGTATCACAAGTGTTTTTTGTGGTTCGAATGTCACGTTATTTTGTTGTCTTACTGTTCATTCCTCCATATGTCATGTACTGCTCTTCATTTCACATTATTTCGTCATTGTTCTTATTTCTATATTCCTTTTTTCAAACTGCTTGGAAATGCTTTATTTTAAGCCATGGGTCTTTCAGAAATAGTCTTTATATCTCTACGAGGATGTTGCATCTTTTTTTTTGGATAGGAGAGCTGGACTAGTTCAACTGACACATAATAATTGAGATGCACAGTAGGAAGATATTCATTGAGCCTACTCGCCTTAAAATTTACTAGCTAAGAATCAAGCTAAAATCAATTTCATTACCTCCAATATACCATGAGTCCGTGACTAGGTAATAGAGCTCAAATCTTAAAAATGAAAACCATCTAGCTTCAACAGTACCATTATCCAAATAAATCTTAAAAGAATTGATATATTATTTCTTCAATCAACATTAACATCACAACATTCACATAACCACAAATCTTTAGAAAGCTCAAATCGTAAGAATCAACACCATCCAGCTTCAACAGTACCATTATCCAAGAAACTCTAAAAATTTGATCATATGGATTGTTCATCAAAGAGTGGAAGCATAAACAGAACCACCCAAATACATAATTACTTCAGATATCGCGAGAGCAAAAGATAAATTGGGAAGAAATAAACACAAACCTAGCATGAGTATCCAAAAATTTAGCATCTTTGGAGGCAACCAAGATATCACAAGCGAGAGAAATCTCAAAACCGCCAGTAACAGCAAATCCAGCAACAGCCCCAATAATTGGCTTCCTACATCGCTCCATTTGGAACACCGGATCAATCTCCATATCCCTGAAGTCACCCTTAAACACGTCCTCCGCCGCCGTCAGGTCAATACCGGAGCAGAACGATCGACCCGATCCGGTGAGTATAATGACCCGAACCGAATCATCTGCGTCCAGAGACTTGAAAATTCGAGCAAGATCGGTCATCATTGACTTAGTGAGAGAGTTCAGGGAGTTTGGTCGGTTGATTGTGATACACGCAACCCCGCCGGGTTCGTGAGTAACCAGTATAAGCTTTTCCGGTGATGATTTCTCCATGTTGTTGATTGTACTCGATCTCAAATCAAGTGTATCAGATATGTAATACTTAGCTGTAGAATGGAAATGATGGGTATATGTTAAGAAATTGCCATGGGAGTGTGTGCCATATCCATCATGCAGTCGTGTCTAAATTAACCATCAACGGCGTAATGACAAAAATTATCAAAAGAAGATAGGAATGAGTAGAAAGTCTCCTTTGAATTGACTTTAAAAATATATTTATTTTAAAAATAATTACTTACATATTTAGATAAAAGTATTGCAATTGAAAAAAATTATTAATGTGTTTAACAAATAAGTGTCGTTAAACTTTTTTAAAATTAAAATATCTGAAATACATTATAAAAAATTGATTAATTTAAAGTTATTATTTTTTAAAAAAAATTAAAACAAAATTAATTTATATTTTAATTCAATTTCAATAACTTATTATTTAGGTTAATTTTATATGCACAATTTATTTTAAATTTTAAAAATATATAGTTTGAATAGATCACATGAAAGATTTAAGATTTATTTTTAGTTACATCCATAAGTAATAATATTTGCCTATCCTTCACATATTTCTTTACCATCTCAAATTATTTATAAGAGAAATAATGAAATAAGGACACTATATATATATATATTTCAAAAATAGATGGTTTGATTCAAATACAAATATCAAAATGATAGAGAACATAAGTGGAAATACTCTAGTAGTACAAACATGAAGCATTACAAATTTCATTAACAATCATATCACGAAGCCTCATCCAATGCGTATTACTTTGTTCTTTCATATTTTTTTCTATATTGTTAGTGTTTGAACTTGTGCCAAATTCGGAGTCCTTCGATGAAATATATCTCTCATCCTCAGCCTTTTGAAATGTGTCATCCATATTGCTTTTTTATAAATATAATTGTGAATGGCCATAGTAGCAAGTGCGATGTTCCTTTTATGTCAATGTTATAGTAAACCATATCTCGCAATACAGACCACCTTAATTTTCAAACACCAAATGTGCGCTCTTCTATATTTCTACATGAAGAATGCATATAATTAACTTTTTTCAATGCGTCCTCTTGACTCGCGCAATTGTCTTGTTGCACCACGACAAAAGTCAGGAAGATGAAATCTCACATTATCTCCTTTGTATGAAGCCATATATCCATTCATGTGTGCAAATCCTGCATCCACTAAATAATGTGTAAAAGATGTGGAAAGTTGAGTTCACTCCTATGAAGGGTCTCACCAAATATATGACTATCATGAGCTGCTCCTTTCCACCCAACCCATGCAAATGTAAACCACATACTAAAATTCACAACGACAAAAATATTTTGAGTCGGATTAACCTTTGCGTCCAATATAAGGTATTTGTTGACCTTGTGGCAATCTTGCTTTAATATGTGTGCCATCAAGTGCTCCAATACAATCCTAAAAAAGTAGGCATGTAAGTAATACTAAAAAAAATTCTAATAAATAAAAATGTAGGCATAGATCGAATCATGATAAAGAAGGTTCGATGGTTGTATAATTCCCAAGCGAAAATGTCACGACCCATACCGTCGTGATTGGCACCCACACTAATCCTCCGGTGGGAGAACCATTAATACAACTCAGCTAACCCAAGAGCTAAACATTTAAAGATACAGAAGCAGGTTTAATTGCTGAAATAAAGTGGAGTCCCCATAAACTCTGAAAGTCTAACAACTCGTTACTAAAAACATTGCGGAAAACATTGGGTGACTGATATATCGCGAGTTTACGGTATTTTTGATGCATTTCACTTAGAGTTTATGTGAATCTTGGGTTATTACGTTATTAGATATAATGGTTTTTATGTAATATTTGCAGGAATTTGGTTCAGAAACGGTTGAGAGAGAAGAGCTGAAGTGGCAGCAGTAGCAGTCAACATAGTTAAACCACGGACCGTAGGTCCATTCTTGGGTCATAGGTACTGAGGTGTGGATGCGAGTTCAAGGAAGTCTGACCAAGTGTGGAACCATGGAGGCAAACGACGCCCCGTTGAGTGAATGACAAACTATCCTACACAACCGTCGTTTCTGATCAGAGAGTTGATTTCCAGTACTTGAACCACAGAGGGAGAGGACGGACCGTAGTCATATCCACGGACCGTAGGTGGGACCATCGTTTGAAGGTCCTAAAATAGTTTCTAAGTGCTGAACCACGGAGATGAACCATGGATCGTATGCTGATTCACGGTCTGTAGTCGTGTCGTCAATCGAAACTGCGTCTAACCCAGTTTTCCTTATTTCATTTTCCTACTTTGTTTAGGATTTAGTTTCTATAAATACTAGTTGTTATTTTGGTTTTGGGAGTTAGAAAGTATTGGAGACTTTTGTTTTTGGGTTTTTGGAATTATTTTGCAAACACTTTGGCACTTTAATTTCGGAAGCTAGTTTATGCAATTTGCACTTTGAATTTCAATTCAAGATTTCAGTTTTCATCTATTCTAATTGTAAGTTCATGATTTCTTTTAGTAACCCTAACATGAATGTGAATTCTCAAGCATGAGTAGCTAAATCCACAACTAGGGTTGTGGGAACCATGAGCAATAAACAACGTATGACTAATAAATAATTGATTCTTGAATAGTGTTTGCATGTATTGTTAATATTTTCATTTAAAATTTTTTCTAGCGGTGCGCAACGTTAGAACTCGCCTCGTTCCTACTTGCCTTACCAAGGGGGTAATGAATGAGAAAATGATTAAACAACAGAGATTTAATTAAGGATTTGCTACTATCTAATAGTCTGACTTTAACCAGTTGACGTGAGGGTGAATATCCAACTCAATTGACACGAGGACTAATCCATGGTAAAGGTAAGGGTTACTAAAGCACACACCCGTAGACTTACCAAGTTACGAGTGAAAGTTCTTACTTGGATTACCAATCACTTAGGGATACCTAACTTATCAGCCTTGAATGTCAAACACTAGGATAAAATTACTATTATTAGGAATACTGCGTTAAGAGCTTGTGGGGAACACATATACCCTAGTTTTGATCTTATATTGATATCTTAACTGTGAATCTTGTTTACTTGTTACTTATTAATTTAAATCAACAAATTGTTATTTTATTTACAAAACCTCCCTTTGTTTACTTTCCTCGAAAATAGTTTGACTAAAAAGAGATAATTGTGAATTAAGTTTGAGTCTAAATCATATTCCTCGTGGGATCGATCCCAACCTACAAGTTGGGTTCTTTATTTGGCAATGACCGCTTAAACTTCTTTTGGGAAATGTAATTTGGGCGTATCAAATTTTGGCGTTGCTGCCGAAGAATGCAACTTTTAGATTAAATTAACTATATTATTGAACTTTAGTCAAGTATTTCCCGATTTTACGTTTTTTATTTTATTTTGTTTTCTACAAGTTTCAACTCTAGTGTATGCCAAATACACGGAGTCAAGGAAATCCCTGACGCTCTACGATCCAAAATTAAGGATAACTTTGAGAAGAATGGTTGGAAGAGGTGTAAATCTTGGGGGTACAAAATGATCCTATCGGAGAGGGTCAAGAAGAGGGAGCTGGGTTTCAACCTCCTGGAGTTGTTAATGTGCCCGCTCAGGTTCAAGGTAGTCATCTAATTGAAAATGCAGAAAGGGTGCAGAATTTGCCAACACCGAGGCTTCGTGATAACTACAAGGTTGACTATGACGAGGTTGGATCAACTGGGCCTATTGTTCTCCCTTTACTACCTATGGAACATACATTTATGGTGACTAGCAGTCTTATGCAAATGCTTACAACAAGAGGGTTGTTCACTGGGTTAGCATCGGAAGATCCATAGGTCACATGGCTAAATTGACAAGTGTCTATAAGAGTAGTATGGGACGACCGAACTTGGATATGAACATTACAAGTTTGAGAGTATTCCCACTTTTATTGACTGGTGATGCTGTTGTGTGGTTTTCTGAGCTGCCATACAATTCAATATATACATGGAACCAACTGCACAAGGTGTTCATGGAGAAGTACTTTCCGGTGTCCAAGAAGTTGAATTACAAAGATAAAATGAATAATTTCACGGCATTACCTAGAGAGTCGGTAAGCAGTTCATGGGATAGGTTCACTGGATTCATGATGAGTGTTCCAAATCACCGCATAGATGATGAGTCATTGAAGGAGTAGTTCTACAGAGGACATGATGACAATGGAAAGGCTGTGTTAGATACTACTGCTGGAGGATCTTATGGTGAGTGCACTTTTGAGGAGATTGATGAAAAACTTGAGAGGATCTCCCAGAACAATAAAACATGGAGCACTAGGAAGACAAATACTGGTAGAAGCATGTTTGCTATCCAAACTGCACCAAGTCAATCAAATGATGATATTCGTGAAGAGATGGCTCAAATGAGGATAGAAATTGGCTTGGTATTAAAGCATGTGAGTGGAAGTGCAGAAAAAGTGTGCGATAAATTATCTAACTAGAACTCCACAGTTGAAGAGTATTACTATGAGGAGGATGCAAATTTGGTGAATGATTAGACGGGGGGTTTCCGAACCAACGCCTAGGGTTCCAACTCGAATAATTGACGCCAAGGTCAAGGAAACCAAGGTCAAAACTATGATGACTACAACCGTGAGGGAAACTATGTACGGGATGGGAACTAGAATCGTGATAACATTTATAACCGAAACAACTATGGCAACAAGAATGGTAAGGTTGGGCCTTATGTTCCACCTGGTAATAGAGAGGTTGGTTGAAGTATGACTCTCATTGAGGATATGATGCAAAAAATGATGAAGAGATTTGATTCGACAGATGCAAATGTGAAAGAGAGGCATAATGATTTATGTGGAATTGGTCAGAAAGTTGATGCCCATGTAGTGTCAATCAAGCAACTTGAGCAACAGTTTAGTCAGTTCTCCGCTACTGTGAACCCACGCCAGCCAGGTACACTTCCTAGCAATACCATCCAAAATCTAAAAAATGATGGGCATTGTATGACATCCACTACACGCGGAGGAAAGTAAACTATAGATCCCCCCATGTCGTCTGAGGTCGAAAGAGTGATAGAAAAAGGTGCGGATGAGATTGAGGTTTCTGAAGATCCGAAAGATGATACAGAAAAGAAAGCTGAGGTGACCCAAAAAGTTGTTCCCATGCCTAGACCTCCACCTTCTTTCCCACAAAGGTTGGTGAAAAAGATTGAAGAGGGAAAATATCACAGGTTCATCACTATGTTGAAGCAACTGTCCATAAATGTTCCTTTGATAGAAGCTTTGGAGCAGATGCCTGGGTATGCGAAATTCATGAAAGACTTGGTGACCAAAAAGAGGGATATCAGTTTTGAGAATGAAGAGAAGTTGCAACATTGTAGTGCTATTGCTACAAGGTCACTTGTGCAGAAGAAAGAGGATCCTGGAGTTTTCACTATTCCTTGTACCATTGGGATATTACACTTTGCGAAAACTTTGTGTGACTTGGGTGCTGATGAGTCCATGATTTGGACTCATTTAGGGCTTTATTTTAATAGATTTAGTGTCCTCAAATGCATATTTTGTGCCAATAACTGATGTAAATCCTTGATTTTCAGGTATTTGGATTTTGGAGCAAAGCATGGACACTAATGAGCAAAAAGGAACAAGGCAGTTGAAAGAACGAAGAAAAGAGGGCTTGATGATCGCCTAACCCAGTGGGCAAGTCGCTGAATGGCCATGATCTCGCCTAAAGTTCTAGTGTGCCAAGCACTGAAGGAGAAAATCAAGTCGATAATAGAAAAAAGAAGTCGGCGAGTCACCGAATGGTTCCGCGGTGCAGTGCTAGATCACCCAAAGTTACAGAACTTGAAGATGCCGAAGGCAAAAGAAAAAAGGTGATGAAATTCACTAAAGGGCGGATCGCCGAGTGGATCATCGATCCCGACTTATTGCGCCGAATGGTTTTTCGCAGCATATTTTTGGCGACTATAAATACATTTTTAAATTCTTAGTTTAGAATGAGTTTTCAGTAGAAGTTTTCATAGTATCTAATTTTATCACTCAATTTTAGAACTCTGAGTTTGGAGACAATACTTTCCTTAGCTTTGAAGATTTCCATTTTTGAGAAATTGGAAGTGGGTCTTTGAGATTCTTCAACCTTGACCTTTGTAAAGATGAAATTAATCGTACCCAGTTGATGGAAACGCAATTTGGTAACGATTTCTATATTTTTATGATGTCTAGCTAAAATCCCAATTCTTGGGGTGTGATTATGTGATTATGGGTTGATTTAGCTGCTGGGTATTATTAATTGATAGTTTAAATGTTGTTTAAAAGTGATTTCAATCAGTAATTGTGGTTTAATTTGAAATGTTGTAGTTGCAAATGCAATTCTAACTTCGTGTTTTTGTTTTGCTCGAGAGAGAGGTTTTAAAACCAAGATTACTGATTTGATGGTCTATCGGTATTGGATTGTCATGGGTTCAGCTCGAGAGAGTGAATTCTAAACCCTTTCCCACACATTCAGCTCGAGAGAGTGAATGGACTAAAGCGAAGGCTGTTCTTAATTGCTGCTTATTGGTGTTTGAGAGAAACCAATTTGATTCGGGGTAAATTGTTCGAGAGAAAGTTTATCCCCACTAAAGTCTAGCTTATACACTGATTTACATCTATTTACTATCAGTTGCAATCACCCATTTGTGTACCTTATCCTATAATCCAATCACATCCCAATAACCTGTCTCTTTACTTGTTCCTTAGTGTTAATCGATGCTGTTGTAGTTGATAATTACAATAAAAAAACCCCATAATTGACACTTGTGTCACCCTTAATTTGAAATATGCTTTTATTCGTAAATGTTTTTACCTATGATTGACTTGAACATATTTGTACTTGGTTCTTGAATCTTAAGCACGTACCACTCCCTATGAAATTCGACCCCAACTCACTTAGTTGGGTTGTATTACTGACAAACGATCGTTGACACTTAGAATTGGAAGAAGTGTCCTGATACGTGAAATCAGGTGTCAACATTAATTTGATGCCATTATCGATTTATAAGAAGTTGGGTTTAGGAGATCCAAAGCCGACTGTAATGCGTTTACTTATGGCTGATAGAACTGTGAAGAGGCCCATTGGAGTGCTCCAAGATGTCCTTGTGAAAGTAGAGTCATTCATTTTTTCGACGAATTTTGTGATATTAGATTATGAGGTTGATTTTGAGGTTCCCATCATCTTAGGTAGACCATTTATTGCTACTGGGTGTGCGTTGGTAGCTATGGAAAGAGGGCGGATAAGGTTTCGATTAAACAATGATGAGGTAACTTTTAACATCTGTAGGTCTATGAAGCATGAAAGTGATCTTAAGTCGGTATTAGTGGTGAATCAAATTATGGAGCAAGAATATGAAGTGTCCATTGAAGAAAGGTTACGTGTTGATGCACTAGCAGCGGTGACAATGAATTTTGACAGTGATGGTATTGATGACTATGATGAGCTAGTTGCTGCACTTGATAGGTTCGAGTTTCGTTTCGAGCCAAAATGGTTGGAATTAGACATGAAGAATTGAGACACCCCACCTGCAAAACCATCTGTTGATGAGCCTCCAAAATTGGAACTTAAGGTTCTTCCATCCCACTTGCGGTACATATTCTTGGGACAAAATAACACTTTGCCGGTAATCATTGCTGCTGACTTGAGTGAAAGGCAAATAGAGGCCTTGGTATCGGTGCTGAAGCGGTTTAAGAAGGATATAGAATGGACTATTACAGACATTATTGGGATTCCTTCGGGCATTTGTTTTCACAAAATTCAACTCATGTCGGACAACAAGCCAAGTACTAAGGATCAAAGGAGACTGAATCCCCCAATGCAAGAGGTTGTGAAAAAGGAGATCATTATGTGGTTAGATGCTGGAGTTATATATCCTATTGTTGATAGTAGTTGGGTTTGCCTAGTTCAGTGTGTGCCAAAGAAAGGAGGAATCACTGTGGTTTCCAATGCTAAAAATGATCTTGTTCCAATGAGGCCGGTGATTGGTTGGAGAGTGTGTATGGACTACCCCAAGTTAAATGCATGGATTGAGAAAGACCATTTCCCAATGCCGTTCATGGATCAAATGCTAGATCATCTCGCTGGTAAGGGTTGGTATTGCTTTCTAGATGGGTATTCGGGGTACAATCAAATCTCCATAGCTCCGGAATACCAAGAGAAAACCACCGTCACTTGTCCTTATGGGACTTTCTCCTTCAAAATGATGCCATTTGGGTTATGATGTCGATATTTTCAGATATGGTGGAGGAAACGATAGAGGTATTTATGGATAATTTCTATGTGGTAGGTGACTCGTTTGATGACTGTTTGACACATTTGGCTGAGGTACTAAAATGGTGCGAAGAGTGCAATCTCGTGCTCAACTGGGAAAAGTGCCACTTCATGGTGAAATAGGGTATAGTTCTGGGTCATCGAATTTCGCAGAAATGTATTGAGGTTGATAGAGCTAAAGTTAAGGTAAGAGAAAATATTCCACCACCTATCTCTGTAAAAGGTGTTCGAAGTTTTCTTGGGCATGCAGGTTTCTATCGGAGGTTCTTAAAAGATTTCTCTAAAATTGCACACCCATTGTGCAAGCTACTTGAAAATGAGTGTAAGTTTGATTTTGATGATGCTTGTCTGAGAGCATTTGGAGAGTTAAAAGAAAAGTTAACTTCGGCACCTATCATTATTCCACTGGATTGGGGGTAACCGTTTGAAGTGATGTGTGATGCAAGTGTGGTGTCGCTTGGTGTATTATTAGGACAAAGGCGAGAGAAAATTCTTCATCCGATTTACTATGCCAACAAAGCTTTCAATGTGGCTCAAAAGAACTATAATGTGACTGAACAGGAACTCCTTGCTGTGATTTTCGCATTCGAGAAATTTAGATCCTACTTGCTTGGTACTATGGTCATAGTGCATACTGACCATTCTGTATTGAGGTATTTGATGGCTAAGAAGGATGCAAAACCAAAATTGATTAGATGGGTGCTTCTACTGCAAGAGTTCGATTTTGAGGTAAAAGATAGAAAGGGAACAAAAAATCAGGTTGCTGATCACTTGTCTAGACTAGAGGAGGAAGCTATGATCAAGCTAGAAGATGGAATCGAGATTAATGATGTGTTCCCTGATGAGCAAGTATTGATTGCTTCTTATGATCTTATCCCTTGGTTCGTAGACTTTGCTAACTACTTGGCAAGTGATTTGGTTCCGTCGGATTTATCATTCCACCAAAGGAAAAAGTTCATGTTTGATGTAAAGAATTTTTTTTGGGATGAGACTTGTTATTCATCGCTTTGTGCCCGAGGTTTAGATGATGAGAATACTAGAAGCGTGTCATTCATCGCCTGTTGGTGGGCACCATAGTGGTATCCGAACTGCCTATAAAATTTTGAAGTGTGGGTATTACTGGCCCACCATCCACCAAGATGCTCATGATTTCGCCAAGTCTTGTGATCGTTGCCAGCGTGAAGGAGGAGTTTCAAAAAAGCAAGAACTACCAATGAACCCAATACTGGTGATTGAGCTTTTTGATATTTGGGGCCTTGACTTCATGGGTCTGTTTGTGAGTTCGAATAGGATGAAGTACATTCTTGTGGTGGTTGACTGTGTATCTAAATGGGTGGAAACAGTCGCACTTTCAAACAATGAGGGAAAGAGTGTCACCGCATTCCTGAAAAAGAATATCTTCTCCAGATTTGGTACACCAAGGGCAATCATAAGCGATGGAGGTTCTCACTTTTGTAATAAGTTGTTCAAGGCGTTGCTTGAGAAGTATGGTGTTTGTCATAGTCAAGTGGGCAAGTTGAAGTGTCAAATCATAAGATACAACAAATTTTTGCAAAGACTGTAAATGCTAACAGAACTGATTGGTCAAGGAGGCTTGATGATGCTCTATGGGCTTATCGCACTGCATTCAAAACTCTCATAGGTATATCCCCCAACCAACTTGTATATGGGAAGTATTGTCATTTGCCTGTAGAGCTAGAGCATAAAGCGATGTGGGCACTAAAGAAGTTGAATTTGGATTGGGGCTACGCATCGAGTCAAAGAATGAATGAGATGAATGAGCTTGATGAGTTTCACCTAAAAGCTTATGAAAGTTCAGCCTTATACAAAGAGAAGATGAAGAAATGATCAGAAGATCGAAAAGCGAGAATTTACTTCCGGTGATTAGGTGCTATTATTTAATTCAAGGTTGCGCTTATTTCCTGGCAAACTCAAGTCTAAGTGGACCGTACCATTCACAATAACCCAAGTATTTCCACATGGAGCGGTTGAACTAGAGAACAAGGAAGGAACAAAGTTCAAGGTGAATGGTCAAAGGATAAAGATCTACTTAGGGCAATCAGAGACTGTCAATGAGGTGATAGAGGAGTGAGCTCTTGATGAAGTCTTTGTAATCAAGGTTCTGTGTCGTATCGCGATGTTAAATCAAGCACTACTTGGGAGACAACCCAAGATGTATAATCTAGCCAACTATAGGAGTTTTCTGTTCGATATAGGGAGTTTTTCTTAAATTTGTAGTTTTTTTAGATAGATGTTTATTAATTTTTAGTTTTAGTGTTGGCTAGATAAAGATATAATAGGGTCCGTATCTAAAAAGTGTCCAGAAAATATAAAAAAAAAGTCCTAATGACTTTTACGTGTGCAAGGAAGAGAAGGAAAAGTCTGTAGAATCTAAGCTGATGTAGTGGTCTACGGTTCCCATCCACGGTCCGTCGTTCCATCGACGAACCGTGGTTGGCATCCATAGATCTCAGGTATGTCTCTAAATTTCACTTAGTGTAAGAATGAACCACAGAACCCATCGACGGACTGTCGATTGACTCATAGATCGTCGATGGGGTTTCTGGGTCCAAGTTAGGGTTATAGTCGACCCGATCTGGATCCCTGCCAAAATAAAAACCTTTCATTTTTAAATTAATCCCCCATTTCCCTCATTCCCCCAAACGTTTCAAACCGTTCCTACACCCAAAAAGACCCTTCAAACTCCCAAATTACATCCATAAAATCTTCCCCTTCCATTATTACTCCCATTTCCCCCATTTCCATTGGTTTTTTTTTCAACTTTCCTCTCTTCCAAAAATCCATTCTAGTCCGGGTTCGGTGTCGAGCTTGCTTGGGGTCTTAGGAAGATATTGAAACCGACACACTCCTCCACTTTGATCTACTTGTAAGGTAATAGACCAAAATTTTGATTTGTGTTCATTGTTTAAATTGAAGTCAACGAAGTTGTGCTTGACCTTGGGTAGGACATTGTATGATAATTTGATGTAAACTAATTCTAAAACTACCCTTGGGAAGATGGTACTTGGAGTGTGTTGCGTAATTGAACTTAACAAATTGGGTTAGATGTCTAAGTGGGTGTCTTGACTTAGGGTTTTTCAATATTTACTTGATTGAATGTGAATTTTCAGTGATTGAAACCCTAGGAACGATAGACTACCATGTAATGTGTTGAAATGCATGTTTGGACATAATATATGTGTTGATTGTTGTGTTGACTATGTTAATTGGAAAGTGGAATCACAAATCTTGCACAACACTGATACGGATCATAGGTCATGGTTCGTAAATCAACTGCACACAAAAATTAGCCAAGTCATGAACCACGGTGTGGACTACGGTTCGTCGTTTGATCGATGGACCATTTTGCACATCCGTGGTTCCCCATCAGAAACTCAATAATGGACTTCCTGACCTACGGAGGGGATCCACGTTCCATCATTTGATTGACGGTCCGTAGGTACCCACCGTAGGTCACAAAAACAGCTACTACCCATAACTTTTTATTTTTTTGTCTAAGTCCAAATGGTGTTCTAAAATTTTTCTTGGGTCTTTTTGCTTTATGTAAATACTAACTAAGCTTCCAAAGGTACCATGGCACCCAAACCAACACCTGAGTACGCTAGGAAGGGCAAGTCTAAGTCTGTCTCCCCGTCCCGATGTTTGCTTGATGAGTCTAGCAGAGACGAGTATGTCCCGGATACCACCAGAGGCTTCCCTACTACCCCACGAACTACGAGGAACAGGTCCAAGCAAGTTATATCATCGAGTGATGAGGTCGAGATCACCGCCCCTCAGTCTGAGGATGGGGATTCACCTGCAGGAGAGTCGCAGTCTGCCTCCGAGTAGTACTTCTACTTCTCCATCCGATGCCACTAGCACGGGGAATGCTCAGGACCCCAGAGTTGAGTTGGTTCACAGTGCCACAGAGTTGAACAAGTGGTGCGTTGAGGGGCAATATCAGATTTACATTGACGGGAATGCCCTTAATGACCACAAAAAAGTAGCCTGTCCGATTACTGAGGAGCGTCGGCTTTTGACAAGGAGCCTCCATACGATGCCCTCTATCCATGCTCTATTTCAGCAGCACAGGTGCGACTGGATGGCTGAGACTTCGGGGAGATATAAGGCCGTGGATGTAGAGATCTGTTGAGGAGTACGAGGCTCGTATGGAGAGGATGATGGACACAAAGATTCAAGCGGTCCACAAGAGGCTAGATGCATTTGAGCTGAGGGTGTTGGAGGGGCATGTGCCTTCCGTGAATATCACTATTTTCCAGACGGAGTTGGCTAGGCTCCATTCTAATGTTGATGCTCTTCTGCCCCTGCTGAGACTGTACCGGAGACCGCACTTGAGGTTGAGAAGGATGAGGTGGCGATGACTGCATTCTTTGGCGACACAATGCCACCACCCGACCCTTCTTGAGCAGTAGTGAAATGCCACCACTCCTCTGACCGTACTTCTGATACCGAGGAGACCCAATGTGCAAAGAAGAGAGAGCGTCAATTGTTGGAGGCCGCCCAGAGGCAGTCTATTATTGATGAGGAGTTGAGGCAACAGCGGGCCCAAGAGATAGATGTTGGCCCATCCGGTTCGAGAAGCACTACTGATGGTGTTTCTACTATTGATGAGGGTGCTACTGATGGCGTTCCTTTTGATGATCCAGTGGGTTTCAGGAAACCAGACCCAACCGCTTCTTGATGGATCTTCGGCGCTTATGCGCCACATGTTTGCTTCACCCTATGTTTTATTTTTTTTCTGTGCATTGAGGGCAATTACACCATTTTTTTGCGGGGATGTGGTAAATGAGTTGTGAGTGATAGAGTGAAGTCTGAGTAACCCAACTCATAACCCTCCCTTGAGGTTTTCTTGCCTATGTTCTTTTTCCCCAAGGGACTGTTTTACTTTTTGTTGAACCGACATGTGTAGGATTGTATGTGTAGAAGTAGATAGAAAAAAAGAAAGCATGATGTATAAGATCATGAAATTGATACCTGTCCAAAAATTTTGAACTATGCTAGATTTATGGGCTTAATTAGTTGAATGTGTTGGATCTGTTTGTGACATGATAGGAACCGGTACGATTTCATGGCTTAAGCTAAAACTAGAACTAAGTGCTTCAATAATTCAATAATGAAACAAGGATCCAAGTGTGTGTGAGGAAATTGTATGTTCATGCAGTATGTGTCAATCTAGAACTTGCCTCGTTGGTCCTGCTAAGATAATCTAGGCTAGAAATTAGGAAATGATCATAGGCCCTTGTTCAAATAAGTCCACTTAAGCCTAAAAAGATAAACCAAAAGAAATAAATGCTCTATTTGATCCAAATGTTTGAGCCTAATGAATACCACTTCTTTCAATACACCTAACTCACCTTCCCTAAAAGACTGTTTCGGCCCTGGTCCCTATTTGGACATGTGCACCTTAACTTAGGCCAAAAGCCTAAGTTGAGGCTGGCTAATTCAAAAGTTACCTTAATCTTGGCCCTGGTCTAACCTCGGATAGTGTGCACTTCAACTCATGCAAATACATAAATTGAGGGTGACTATGAAAAAGGAAACTGAAAGAAAAGGATATGAAAAAAGTTATGTATAAAAGAAGAAAAAAGATAGAAAATGGTGTGACTAAATTCAAGAGAAACAAAAAGAATGATAAAGATGCTGAAAAATAAAGAAAGAAGAAGTAAAATGTCACGACCCGAGCCTACACCCTGGAAGTGACACGGCGTACTTGACCCCGAAGGGTCTCATACAAGCCTCATAGCATTCATGAACATAAGAGCATAGGAAAATAATGTGGAATTTAAAACTTTTCTTTACAATCGAAATCATTTTTCATAAAAGCAAGCGAAAATCTTTTTCTATACTTTGTCTCAAACCATCTATAAACATAAGACTTAAAATATTGGGACACAACCCATACAAAAGCTCTAAACATAAAGTAAAAGACATAAATGGTAATAATGGGTTCGTCCTCGAAACTATGAGGACTCACCAAATCTTTATCTCCTTGCACCTTAGAAACCTATCTTCCAAGAATAGAACATCAAGTCGAAACCCTACACTTTGTAGAAAAATGGAAGAAATATGGATTAGCACATTAGATGTACTAAGTATGATATCCATGCAAAAAATCATGCTTTAAAACGGACATTTGGTTGGAAAACCATGCATTATGCCAATTTGAGAAAACTTCATGAACTTTTGCACAGAAGGCATAAGATACAATCACATTCAACATATAAGTCATTTCATCACATTAGAGCATAACCAACATATAAGACATTTCATTACATTAACCTTTCACCTCAAACAACCCCAAGCTATACTATGTGCAATGTATGAGTAGCATCCCATACCACCATCCACACTAAGTACCACATCAAGGCCACCAAAAGTGAACTTACCATTCATCCTTTCCATATTTACACAATACTCATACATAAGAGGCATACACATTTCATAAGTCATGACAAGAAAGCAACTCATAATACAATCCAAGTATAGCATGCATCATTACATTAAGCATATAAGTCAACATTCTTCATTAGCTTCATTTAGAGCACTTTCATTCATTAGTCATTAAGACATTAGAGAACTCACTATAGCCCTATCAAATCCTACTCGTGCAATGCATGGATGGCATCCCATACTACCACTCACACTTCATAGAACTTTTCAAGAAACCATAGTGCACATCTCACATAATGGAAATAAGCTTTAACCGACATAGACCATGTGAGCTTAACATGGAATCCGATGTACTATCCCATATCGTAAGGGTTGGTCTACTTGCCTAAGGTAGAACCGATACCATTTTAGCTTTAAGTGGATTCCACTAGCTAATATCCTATGTGGGCACATAGTTATGGGATAAGAAGATGTTCATTGGAACCCGACCTAACATGGGGAGAGTTTCCATCTTACCATATCCACTCGGTGCTTAGCCTGCATTCCCATAGAGTAGTTCATTCACATTAACATTATTGTACATAAGAGGGTGCCTTTGGCCTACCGACCCAAAGTACATTACTTGACACATGAAAGGGTTCCATAAGCCTACCGATTCAAGGTAAATTAATAAGAAAGCTCATTGAATCCTCATGCAAGGGTGCCATCAACATTGGGTCTACCGATACAAGGTTCATCATTTCACACATGAAAGGGCAACCAACCTTAGGTCTACCGATTAAAGATTTATCATCAACATTCATGGAAGGGTACCATAAGCCTACCGATCCCAAAGTTCATTAACATAATTTATGGAAGGGTGCCATGAGCCTACCGATTCCAAGGTTCATTATCAACATGCATGGATAGGTGCCATTAGCCTACCGATCCAAGATACATCATTAGAATAGGTCATAGAACTTATCATGCAAGGGCTACCAACACTAGGTCTACCGATTCAAGACAAAGCCTTACAATACTTCATTAGTCATTTATGAAAGGAATGCCATTGGCCTATCGATTCATATTCATCAAGTCAAGACACATTCATTAGCCATTTATGAAAGGCATGCCCTAGGCCTATCGATTCATATTCATTAAGTCAAGACACATTCATCACACAAGAAGAGGATGCTTAAGCCTACCAATTCAAGGTACATCAATCCACATTACTTTCATTTATACAAGAAGAGGATGCCTAAGCCTACCAATTCAAGATACAACATTCAAGGTCACATTCATCAATACAAGAAAAGGATGCCTTAAGCCTACCAATTCAAGATGTAACATCACATTATAGAAACCCTTCACCTTGTATCATCATCATTCATGAGTGTTAATTGAGAATATGCTTTCAATCATAACACAATTACTTTCTAAACATGATCATAATACTTTCATTGAGGTCACATACGTATACTTCACATCATAATCATACATAGATCCTTCATGAAATTGCCTTCCAAGGTTATACATCAATCACAACCCAAACATCTAAGATATTACAATAGATAAGGGAATTAACATGATTCAATAACTAATTCAATATAAACATAACCAATTCATCATACTTCCTTGATCAATCAATTCCCAATCACAAATCACAACTTAGGGTTTTTGGGGGAAAACATGGGTTCATAGGATAAATCATCTTAATTTACCATTAATTCAACAATTACATCTTAAATCATCATATATGAACCTTTGAAGACGTTTTGGAATTGAACCCATGCATAGATTGAAAACCCTAGGTTTTTGGGGAACTTTGGGAACTTGAAATCAACTTTGAAATTGGTTCCTTGAAAGAAACTAATTCAAGGATGAAGACTACCATACCTTTCTTGTGAATCCCAAAGAAATTTGAGGAAGAAACACCTTGAGACCACCAACCCTAGACCACTTCTTCTTTAGGAACTTCTAGAGAGGGAATTTTTGAGAGGAAGAACTCTTTTGTTTTGATTTGGGTTTTGGAGAATAAAAGAGTTTATGGAGTGTTTTAAGACTTAAAACTATATATATATGTGATATAAAACATTTAAAAATGACCCCACACATTAATTAATAAAAATGAAATTACCTAAAAGTCCTCAACTTGGGCAGCCCCATCAGGGACCACACCCATCTAAACGGGACGTCAAGTGGACCACGACCCGTAGTGGTGCCCATGGTCCCTTGACCAGTAGCTCCCCTCGGCAAGCCAACCTCCCACCATGCTAAGGCATGACCACGAGCCTTCCCATGCATCGTGGTCATGACCACGGGCCGTGAAGTGGCTCGTGGTCCCTTAGGCAGTAGCTAGGTTCCAAGTCATGACCTCCCACTATACCAAGGGGTCTTCACGGACCCCTTCACGGACTGTGGTCAAGAACACTGGTCGTGAAGGTGGTCGTGAACCCTGGCAGTGCTTGGTCAAGGGTTGGCCAGCCTTGGCTTTGCCCCCCTTGCCTTTGCACATGCCCTTGCAACCCCATACCAAACCTAAAAAGGTCCTTCAACTATGGAGTCTAACACGTACCTTGATGTTGAACCTCACATTAAGGCTCTAGTTCAACCTACAATTTTTGAGTCGTTACATAAAAGAAAAAACAAAAGTGAAAAAGAAGAATAAAAAAGTCAAAGTCACATCTGTGCTGAAATAAGACAAGGAAAAGAGCAGAAAATGAAAAGAAGTCAAAATTAGTAGAGAAAAGAGGTAAATAGACAATCTAATGTCAAGGAGGGCAGAAAAGTCACTAAAAATATCCAAATGTATCCTACCTGACCCTGAGCCTACGTTACAAGGTAAAAAAGTCTTATTGTGATCCTAGTGACTAATCTGGAGAGTCTATGCAGTGAAAATAAGGGCAAGACTATGATATTGAGCACTAACTATATTTGAATCCACTTTTGAGCGTGAGTGTTGACTGAATCCTTAAGCTTAAAAATCAGAGTTGTTGTGTGAAAAAGGATTTCTTTGAAGTGAGGGGACTAGTTACATTGTTGGATAGTTGGTACCTTAGTTATTGTTGAAATGTATGTGGTGATATCTATTGGTCTGTCTATGTCATGTTTTGATCTGCATGAGTTAGCTTGTTGAGTCTAAATGAAAAGATTTGCACTAAGTGATGGAATTGATTGAGAAAGTCATGTGATTGGTTGAGTTTGTATGTTTGCTTCTACATGAGTGTCGTTTAGAGTTCTAGTGTGTCGCTTGAGGACAAACAACAAGTTTAAGTTGAGGGTGTTGATATACTGTAAGTTTACAGTATTTTTGATGCATTTCACTTAGATTTTGTGTGAGTCTTGGGCTGTTTTGTTATTAGATATAATGGTTTTTATGTGATCTTTGCAGGAATTTGGTTTGAAAGTGATTGAGAGAGAAAAGAACTGAAGTGACAACAATAGCAATCAACAGAGCTAAACCATGGACCGTAGGTGTTGAGGCGTGGATGTGAGTTCAAGGAATTCTGACCAAGTGTGAAACCACGGAGGCAAACGACCCTTCGTAGAGTGAATGACGGACCGTCCTACACTACCGTCGTTTCTGATTAGAAAGTTGATTTCCAGTACTTGAACAATGGAGGGACAGGACGAACCGTAGTCCAATCCACGGACCATAGGTGAGACCGTCGTTTGAAGGTCTTGAAATATTTTATAAGTGCTGAACCACGGAGGTGAACCACATACTATAGGCTGATCCACGGTCCATAGGCCGTGTCATCGATCGAAACTGCGTCTGACCCAGTTTTCCTTATTTCATTTTCCTGCTTTGTTTAGGATTTAGTTTCTATAAATACTAGTTGTTATTTCCGTTTTTGGGAGTTAGACAATATTGGAGACTTTTGTTTTTGGGTCTTTGGAATTATTTTGCAAACACTTTGGCACTTTAATTCCAGAAGCTAGTTTATGCAATCTGCACTTTGAATTTCAATTCAAGATTTTGGTTTTCATCTATTTTAATTGTAAGTTCATGATTTATTTTACTAACCCTAACATGAATTGTGAATTCTCTAGCATGAGTAGCTAAATCCACAACTAGGGTTGTGGGAACCATGAGCAATTAACAACGTATGATTAATAAATAAGTATTTTTTGAATATTGTTTATGCATGTATTAATAATCTTTTTCGTTTAAAACTTTTTCTAGCGGTGCGCAACGTTAGAACCTGTCTCGTTCCTACTTGCCTTACCAAGGGGGTAATGAATGAGAAAAGGATTAAACAACAGAGATTTAGTTAAGGATTTGCTGCTATCTAATAGTCTCACTTTAACCAATTGACGTGAGGGTGAATATCCAACTCAATTGACATGAGGACTAATCTGGGGTAAAGGTAAGAGTCAGTAAAGCACACACCCGTAGACTTACCAAGTTGCGAGTGAAAGTTCCTACTTAGATTACCAATCACTTAGGGATACCTAACTTATCAGCCTTGCATGTCAAACACTAGGATAAAATTACTATTATTAGGAATACTGGGTTAAGAGCTTGTGGGGAACACATATACCCTAGTTTTCATCTTATATTGATATCTCAACTGTGAATCTTGTTAACTTGTTACTTATTAATTTAAATCAACAAACTATTATTTTATTTACAAAACCTCCCTTTGTTTACTTTCCTCGAAAATAGTTTGACTAAAAAGAGATAATTGTGAGTTAAGTTTAAGTCTAAATCATATTCCTCGTGAGATCTAACCCAACCTACAAGTTGGGTTCTTTATTTGGCAACGACCGCTTAAACTTCTTTTGGGAAGTGTAATGTGGGCGTATCAGTGACAAAGAAGAAGAAGAATGGAAGGTGATATAGTGGTGGTGAAGAACAAAATCAATAGCAAAGGTGGTCGAATATGATTTTTCCGATGAAATGAGAATTAAAATGAGTGGAATTCAGTGATGAAGAAGATATAATTATTAGTGAATTAAAATAATTAATTATAGATTAATTAGAGTAAAATATAGTAAACAAAATAAAAGTTGATTAATAAAGAAAAGAAATCAAGAAATTATAATTTATGACATGGCGCTGATGTAGCAGCGAGTGTAATACACATATAATGTGAGAGTAATAAATTTACTTTTGAGTAGTAAATGTGTGTAATGTGTCACTATAATAATTTAAGCGTGTAACTGACTTTTGGGGGAATATATGCTTTTTCCCACTATCAAGAATCATTTTTATCATTTTCTTGTGTTCAGTTATATATACCCTATGTTTGTTAAAAAAAAATAAACTTTGTGCCCAATGAATGGAAATGAAAACAGATGGTAGTTATCTTTTCAAAGCTCAAGTCTCTCTTGATTTGCTGCATATAGGGCTGGACATTCGGTAATTCGGTTCGATTT